>PVJC01007265.1:0-52063 GCA_004026665.1 Murina feae | reverse complement strand
GCCTTTTCCCAGTGAGAAGATTCAAACACAGTTTCCGATGGGATGTAGACACTGACCTAAGGCGATGGGAGGGGCCAGGTTGTGAAGCAGATACTTAGAAGCAAGACTGCTTGGAGTCTACATTTTGAGGGCAGCGAGCACTCTGGTCAGATTTGCATTTTAGAAAGGCAATTTTGTCAGCAGTGTGGAGTCTGGGTTAGGGGCAGGCTGGGAGGCAGGGAGGTAAGGAGACTTCTGCAGAAATCCAGGAGGTGTGGTGACCAAGTGACGGTGGTAGTTGTGAGACACTGAGCAGAAAAGGCAGGTGGAGAGACCATTGGAAAGTGCATGAGGCAGAACTTGAAAACAGAGTTTCTGTTTTGAGCAGTTTGGTGAAGAGTGGTCTAAGGACTGTGAGATGCAAGGCCCACCGGTGAGGACAAATGTATAGGGCTAGGAAGTGGTATTAGGGAGAGATAAAGGAAAGGGTGGGAGAGAAAGGATGTTACAGCAATATGAGCAGAAGAGTCAGGAGGAGTAGCTGCTCAGGAGGAGTAGCTGAGGTGGGGTGAGGCAGCTCTGTTTGGGGAACTTTATTATCTCCTGCCCCTCTCCTACCAGCTTAGATTTCAACATTGTCATCAGGGTTAATCATGTGGTACCTTCAGAATGACTCTGCTGCTCTGATTATTCCAGGAGGAGCAAGAAAAAGATGGCAATTACTGCTCCATAATTTCCTCTCAGGAAAAGCTGTAGCTCCTTCTAAATGAACCATAACATTTCATTGACAGGAAAAAAAAAATTGAACAGAATGAAAACAATCTTCCTTTGGAGACAAGAATAAACAAAGCCACTGACTGTAATCACTTCCGTCTCAGCTGTCACCACCAAAGGAGAAAATGGCTAGAAGAGCATTAGTCCAGGAGGAACAGGTGATCGATTGACCTTCCATGGTTTTAGCACTAAAAATCCCGCATCCTACAATCCTTCAAGGGTCACCCTCCCCAGGAATAAGAGGGTCATAGAGGTGAAGGTTATCAGGGCTTAGCCAGGAAGGGCAAACAGAAGTGTGGTTGGGGAGGTGGGGCAGGGCTGGACAGCAGGAAAAGGGTGAACATACAGTCCTTCGCCTGGGTATCCAAGGACTGCAGAACAGAGAGGTCCCTGGTTGCCGTGGCTTCCCTCACCCGTATGTCTTAGCAGCAACTCGGAGGGTGCAAGTCCAATCCTTCGAATCCTGTAAAAGTCTCTCTTCTTTCTGATCTTCACTAAAGGTGCCCTGCCACAGTATGCCAGAGTCACCCCTCTGGTGGGGGGAGGGGAAGAGATAAGGGAGGCTGAGCCAGACACAACCCCCCACCAAGAGCTCCCTAGCCCTCTCTAGTTATTGCTGCCACCCTCTTAGACTTGGGCTCAGTGTTGTGTCAGGCTCCATGACAACCCCGAGCTCCCACCCCACGTGGCTGAGTCTCCCAGCCATGCCAGCCCTTTTTACCAGGAGAGGTACCATGTTACATGGTGGGGAAAGCACTGGGTTTTCAAACCAACTTCTCTCACTTGCATCTGCTCCATCACTTCCTGGTTGAGTGGACCATCAATGTGTTTATAGTTGTAACTTGGCGCTAACAGTGTTCTTACAAGGCTTTTTGGAGGAGTCATAGGGATCACTTATGTGAAAGGTCTTGGCTTAAAAGTGGAAAAAAAAATCTAAGCATCTCTCCATACACATGTAAGGTCTCAGTAAAGAATCTTTGCAACTGCCCACGTGTTTGAAATTGATGATTTTATTGACACAAACTTGGCAATAGAAAGTGTTATGCTAGTAGGGTAGTAAGAATCAGTTCCCATATGACATCCACGTGAAAAAAAAATGCCAGACAACTTTCCATTGACATTCCAGAAACAGTCTTGGTGACATCTAGATTGCTCTGCAGAGGGGCAGGTCACATGTGCCATTTAGCTCCTTCTGCCTTAGGAGTGGGAGACTGTCTCTATATCAAAGGGAGACGCGCTCTCAAGTTGACCAATCCCAAGCAACACGGAGAAGCTAAGTGATGAGGAGCAAGGCTGTGCAGAGAAACTAGGCTTAGCCTGTGGCTGACAGCAGTGCCGGGTGAAGGAACACCCTGCACACACACACACGCGCGCGCGCGCGCGCACACACGCACGTGCACACACACGTACACAAACACACACACGCGCGCAGGTGCCCGGGGACAGTGAGCCCTTGAACTTGCAGGAGCAATGCCCACCTGTGGCAATCAGGGCTCCTGCTCAGTAATGCCAGTGGGGATATAGGAGCCACAGGTTTTGCTATTTTATTATTATTATTATTATTATTATTATATTATTATTATTATTAAACATTTCAAAACATGAAGTTGCTGAAAAGCCCTTTCTCATAGAATCAGAAAGTGACAGAAGATTTGAGGAAACTGTTGTTTGGGGTATGGTGGAAGTCTTGTGTGATCAGCACATAGCGTTTAAGACAGAAACCTGTCCTGAGTATAAACGTGAGATCACACTGCGGGGCCATTCACCACACACGAGACCTCAGTGTGTCAGCCAGCCTCTGCTATTAAGTCCACGGTCAGGTTCAGGATGGATGATGGTGACTGGCCAGATGCCAATCTCTTAGCATCTGCAAGGTGCCTGGCTCCGGGTTGGCATTTAATGTTTCATGAATAAATATACAATCTACTGAAAGAGAGAAGGAAGGGAGGGAGGAAGTGACACTGCCCATTTGTGTTGGAGGAATAACAGAGCTGGCAGGTAAGGAGACGGAGTATCTGGACTGGAACCTGCTGGTTCCAATGGTCTGGCCTGTGTTATATAAGCACACAGCAGCAGGCTGCCTGTGCCTGCGACACATTGAGCTTACTGGGATCATTTGGAACAGCTCCAGGCCTCTCTTTCCCAAGTCCTTGCTACATGACTTTGAAGGCAAATACTCCACCCAATCATTTAAAGAAATGCTAGAAATGTGTGTTCCTAGAAAAACATTTATTTATTTGTTTGTTTGTTTGCTTTTTGCTGCATCAGCTACCTGATTTCTAACACAGTGCATGTCAATCTAATGTCAATGTGACTGCCTGTCCACCAGGTACAGACTTTCTAAAGGGATTCCTCTGCAGATGCCAAAATGGCGTAGTCCTGGGGCTGCGGACAGAGAGGGTGAGGGAAGCCCTGTGTGCAGCCAACATGGTCTGGATGATCTCCCGTCCGTGCAGCGCCCACTCTTTCACTAACAATTGCAAATGACCCGATTGAGAGAGAGAGAGAAAACGCCCGAGAACACAAGCAAAGGGAACTGGAAAGCTATGAAAAATGCAATGTCTGGCTGAGCCCGCAGGGGTGTCCTCGGTTGGATGCGCTGACCACAGCGGCTGTGATGTTATGGCTCAGAGGCCGAGGTGGTCACCCGCATGGGGGGCAGAGGCATTGCAGGCTGATGAGACATGGGTGTGACTGCATCACAGAGACCTCCCAAAGACACGCTGGGAGCTCAGGAAACTAGAATAACAGGGAGTTTTCCTGCTTCTTGATTTCTCATGCATCTTGGCTTCCAGTTAGGTGAGAGCCAGCTTTTAATCACACACGGTAAGCTTGGTGATGGTGGCATTCAGAAAGAAAGAACGAGCAGGCTTGCCAGAAACCATGCACACGCCCGTGGCCAGGAGAGTGTGGAGCTGACACGCGACTCTCCCACCCCTTCTCCTTTCTCTGCTTCATAAACCGGCCTGTGGCTTTAGCTCAGCCCTTCCAAGCCAGACCTAAGCGCAGGCATTGCAAGGCAGCACACTCAGCTGCTCATGTGCAGCGTATTAGCCTATGTGAGCGCTGTGCCAATACATGTGCGTGAAAACCAGGAGGCTGAGAATGTCCCCAGAGCTCAGGCAGCTGTCAGTCTCTCCAGGCACTCAGCAGCATTCACGTTCAGCAGGGGCCTCTTCAAGGTTCCTTGTGGGATCCAGCATGTGATGGGCACCAAAGAAGTCCATCTGCCCTCGTGGACACAGTTCTCTGCGATTCCTCGACTTCCTCCGCCTGCCGGATGCTGCCCTCTGTGACTTCCTTTGCAGGCATTCGCTTAGCATCTCGTTTAGCCTGTTAAAAAGTGTAGCACAGTGAATTGAGTTACTGGGAGATTGCCAAAGGCCTCACACTGCATTCGTCTCCCGAGAGGGCCACACACACAGACACACGCACGCACATACAGAGGCAGGAAGAAGCACCCCGAGAACACATGCACGTGTGCTCCTTCTCAGAGGGTCCAACACCACAGAGCCTGGCACGAGGCGCGCTCAGTAAAACACTGTCGAGTGAAGGAGTGAATCAGCTGAGGTCCATCAAAGGCTAACGTGAAAGGTTTCACCGTTGGTTTCAGTAGAGTAGTTGAGGGTTTGAGCTTCAGAGTCAGACAGACTTTGGCTAAAATCCTGACTGTATAATTTCACAATGGACAAGTTTTTCCTAACATCTCTAACCTATAGTTTCCTCACCTGTAAAACGGGGAATGACAATAGTACCTTTCACAGAAGGCTATTATAAGGATTAAAGAAGAGAATGCATGGAAGGTGCTTAGGCCATGCCTGTAACTGAATAAAAAATGAAAAGTGACTTCGTACGTATAATAAGTAAAAAATAGGACAGTGCATCCCCTTCTAAGTGAAGATACTCCAAGGATAAAATTCCAGACTTCGTATTAAATGCTAAAGCATTGACCATATGCGCCCACCCCTCCCTCCTTCGAGAGGAAACAACTTTAACCAGCGAGGGGCATCTGTGCCCATCCCACTCACTGGCCGTGCGCTTGGAGTGAGTGTGAGATGCGCCCTGTGAGTGTCTTCATCGAGGGTGGACAGAGACGTGCCACCAATCCCAACCCAGGAAGGACCTGCTGTCCAGCTGCAGGGCATACAGTTAGCCAGGAGCCTCCAGTTGTCCCTCCAGAGTGGCCTCAGCTGCAGAGCCACCTCACCCGGGGCCTTGCCCTTCCCACGGTGGACCAAGATGGGGGTTGAAGGCAGGCATCCAAATGGATTTGTACCCAGAGGCTGGCTGGGTACAAATCTGGCCCAGAGCAAGCCAGCTCCAACAAGCCATTTATCTCCAGAGGTCCGTGTGGGGTGGGGTCAGTGGGGTGGGCCGAGCTGTCCTCAGGTCTGCATTGTGGCTCAGCTGCTCCCTCTGCCTGCTCCTCCCTCCCACGGTGTCGACAGGGAGCTTCCCAGTGAACATCCTGTCTAATATCATCTCAGAGTCTGCTTCCTGGGAAACCCAGGCTCTGATCTGCCGAGCATCTCCCAAGGTGTGAGCATCTCCGCGTGTGGGTGTGAGTTTGTGAGTTACTGACGACAGACGCATATTGTTTATGCAATACGGCCCCTGCACGCAAGACAACTGCTCCATCTGCAGTGCTTCCAAAGAAACGGTGGGCTGTGCAACCCTGGAGAGAAAGAAATTGCTCTGCTGTCTTTATTAACAGATGACGTGCAGGTTTCTATCATGTCACACAGACCCCGCGAGCAGCTGCTGGTGATGGCCCTCTCAGATTCCCTTGACGCGGCTGGTCCATCCATCCCCCGACTGCTGTGAGTTTCAGCTGCTAACTGCTCACAGCAGCACCCTTCTTTTGAGAACTGCCTGCATCTGATTGGAGCCACTTCGCTAGAGGTGCCTATGAGGTTTCACCCTAATTCCTGGGGACAGCCCCAAGCCAATGCCTGATTGTAGGGGACACAAAAGGCCGCCCCCTTTGCCTCAAAGGGGTATACATCTCTGATGCCACTCAGGCTCCGGAGTTCCCGTGGGATTAAGCTGAGGCTGCACTACAGCCATTCAGCTGAGCTAATGTGTTTGCTGAACTTGGTCCTCGGCCCCTACCCTGCTTCCCCACTCCTACCTGAGACTTTCCATCAGTTGCATGAGAATCCTGATCGCGGGTCCTGCTTCTAAGGAACCTGACCTAAGATCATACTCTGTAAGTGATTTAAAAATAATTTTTTAATTGATTTCAGAGAGGACGGGAGAGGGAGAGAGAGATAAAAACATCAATGATAAGAGAGAATCATTGATCAGCTGCCTCCTGGACACCCACCACTGGAAATTGAGTCTGCAACCTGGGCATGTGCCCTGACTGGGAATTGAACTGTGACCTCCTGGTTCATAGATTGATGTTCAACCACTGAGCTACACTGGCCGGGCTCGGTGATTTGAGGGATATTTAAGGATAACTTTGACTACATGCAAGTTTAGCCTGATTCATTGACTGCATGAGAAAGGATTTCACTGTTTTCCTCTCCATGCTCCCTGTGCCCAGCTCACTCTGAGACATAGCAGGCTCTCTGTTTAACTCTGGCTGAGAACATGGATGAAGGGACACACAAGCACCACATTTACCCGTGTCCCCTTGCTTTACACCGTGGTCAGTGTTATCTAAGGATTCAGTCTACACACTCAGCTCTTTCATGCCCGAGCTGGCGCCAGGGCCAGCAGTGCCACCTATGGATTTATTTTTCCCTAAAAGCAGAAAAGTCATAAAGTCCCACAACCAAACTTGTTTCCTAAAGAAAAGTATGGCAATTATGAGGGTAATTCCACCTGAGTTCAGGTGTTCTCGCATAGACGCGTTGAGGACTGGGCATGGCATAGAGACACAGAGGCCTTATTGAAACGGGCCAAGTTGACGGCAGCGTTCCCCTAAACTGGTGGGCAGTACGACAGCTTTCCAGAATGGAAATGTAAATTTTCTGAACGGCCTAACTGCTTTCCTTCGAGTTGTTGGCAAGATTTCACAAACAGCTATTACAGATTATACATGGAAAATGTTCTGCTCTATATTTCAGTCTGTTTTTCTAAGCTTAAATATCTTAAGCTTAATTTCCCAACCTGTTTAAGTAAAGAGTCAAAGGCTATGAAGTAGTCATTCCCAGAACAGGCAGAGAATATGTGTGGTGTGAACCTCAAGCACAACGGGGCGATTTCTTAAATCTGTACGTCAAAAGCCTGCACAAGGGAACTATTCACAGGACAAGTTTAGGGCAGGACAGACCTAGGTTTAGCACAAGGCTTTGCCACCCATCTCTTTGCCGTCACAAGACCTGTTGCTCTAAACTTTGAAACTCAGTCAGTCCCCTCCCCTGAAATTGGGGAAATAATGCTCATGTCTTAATTTTTTCTGAGAGAATTATGCATGTCACTTAGCGTTAATAGGGTGACCAACTTCTCCCGGTTTACCCAAGACTGACCTGTTTTACACGGAAAGTCCCAGGCCCTGGTCAGGTGGCTAAGTTGGTTGGATTCCTGGTCAGGGCACATACCTAGGTTGTGGATTTGATCCTGAGTCAGTGTATTGGAAGGCAATCAATTGATATTTCTCTCTCTCCCTCCCTCCCCTCCTCTCTCTCTGGAAATCAATAAGAACATATCCTCGGGTGAGATTTAAAAATACTGAAAGTCCCCCATTCTGGGAGCCTCCCCAGGACAGTGAATCACCCCAATGATAGCCATCAACATTAACTACACTTGCAAAAGGATGTCGGTCAGACACCAAATTTATGTGGAAAACTCTAATTCTTCCGAAACTATGACTATTGCTACGACTACTTTTTCCGTGTGTGTGTGTGTGTGTGTGTGTGTGTGTGTGTGTGTGTTATTCTTCACCCGAGGATATTTTCCCATTGATTTTCAGAGAGAGTGGAAGGGAAGGGGAGAGACAGAGAGAGGAACATCGATGTAAGAGAACCACAACTACTACTACTTTGAAATAACATCAATAATCGCAACTCTCGTAAGACATGCACTTGGATAAAGGACCGACTGCAGTTCTGTCTTCTAGTGATGGGCACAGAAAGGTCCATGCCACAAGCAAATCCATTCTTAAATGATGCCAGTGCATTGCATGTAGAAATTCAAACAACTGGAATGACAATGTTTTTTCTTGGAAGCATTTTATAAGGGAGAAGCTTTTACGTATGAGGGAAGGTGCCCACCCCTTTGACAGCAGCTCCCCTATTCAGGGGTCGGTGGTCATGGTCACGGCAATGTAGTTACAACTTGGACGCCTCAGGTTTCAAGCTCAAATGAGAGAGAGAAAGAAAACTACAATGCCTGATTATTTTCTCTAGGAGTTCCGAGAAGTAAGTTGCTTTGCCTTCTTGCGAGAAAAAAGCAATACAGATACACGAAATAATTATACCATTTTTGTTCCTCCGGGTCTATGGCATTTTGTATATCACATATGTTTTCCCCTCTGATGTGGTTTCCAACCAGCCAAACCTTTTTATGTAACATCCCACCTTCCTGACTTAATGACAGGAAAAGAAAACTGTCCTTATTGTAATTACTGGCTTAAAAAAAAATCAGATGGTTCCCAGCTCCATGATGACAGCAGCCTCGTTGGCACCTTTAGCCTCTTCAGCCCTTCGGCTAATTCAATCCTCCTTCCACTTCTAAAATTCTTATTGGGTGAGTTTCAGCACCACCGACTTGTTAATGGACCACCTCCTGCTTCTCACCCAGTTTTACAGCTTTTCCATTCTTCCCTGGCCTCGTTTCAATTTCTGCAGGTTTAGTCCTCTGTGAATCATTGATTTTAGTCCTCATAATCCTTCCTGCCTCTTTAATGAAGAGTAATTCACAGGCTGAGGTTTCTCAAGGGTAAGCAGATTGCCTGTGATATCGGTCCCTGTAGCCTCAAACCCTGATGGACTTCTTTCCTTGGGGTTTGAAGTCAAGGTCCCAGCTCATCTGGGTGGAAGTGGGGAGGGCCTGGCTGCTCCGAGGGGGCCTGGACTCAAGACTGCTCAGCCTCCTCTCACTTCCCCCCCCAAATGGAAGCAGATGTCCGCAGCTTAACGCTGACTCTGCAAACATATCTATACCTAACATGGTGTGACCCCTTCCAGTCCCTTGCTGACAACGAAGAAAAAAAGGCCGAGATGACGATTTATCAGACACCGATTTTCCTGTATAACTAGTATTCAAATTAAAAGCAGTACATACTTATGCTAAAGGAAATTCAGAGCAGAGACGGGCACTGTG
The DNA here is from genome assembly GCA_004026665.1 of Murina feae. Classification (NCBI taxonomy): domain Eukaryota; kingdom Metazoa; phylum Chordata; class Mammalia; order Chiroptera; family Vespertilionidae; genus Murina; species Murina feae. Next base: position 43,039 of record PVJC01007265.1, on the reverse strand, counting down.
AAAAGCAACACTTGCTGGCCCTGGCCGGTGTGGCTCAGTTGGTTGACTGTCATCCCGTGCGCTGAAAGGTCGCCAGTTCAATTCTTGGTCCGGACACATGTCTGGGTTGCAGGTTCGATCCCCATTACAGGAGGCAACCAATCGATGTTTCTCTTTCCTTCTCCCTCCTCCTCTCTCTAAAATCAGCAAAAACTTTGTGTGTGTTTTTTTAAAGTAACACTTGCTCCCACACTCTGGCCACACTTGGCCTCCCCAGAGGTATTTTATGGAATGTGGCTGGGTTTTCTAAGACATAGGAGCAGAGGACCATCTCTCTCTCTCACACACGCTGTACTTCCTGGTTTTAAACCGGCTTGATTATATATTTATTATTCGCTTGCCTGCTTGTTTCCTGTGTCTTCATGAGATTATAAACTTCAAGAAGGTAGGGACCTAGTCTGTTGTGTTCACCACAGAATAGACACCCAATAAGTAATCTGATGAAGAACGCATGTGTGAAGATAAATCTTCAGAAAGAGAGAGAGAGAGGGAGAGAGAGAGAGAAGCCCTAGAAATAGAACCTGTTTACATTGCCCTAACTAAACCTCATTTTCTCCACACTGCCCCATGGGATGGCTGGGAACGGTACTGTGCCCCCCTTCCAACGAGGCAGCTGAAGTCACTCAGGCCATACAATGTGGCTAAGCGTAAGGTGACCAGATTTTAACATCGGTAAAGTGGGACACCATTGACCGCTTGGCCGCCAAAAACCGTATATTCCCTTCTCATTCTCCCACCGTTCTCTAACTTGTCGTGCATTCTTTCCAAAAATCGGGACTTTTTTAAAATGCCGCATCCGCGGGACAAATTGTTAAAAATCGGGACTGTCCCGCCAAAAGCAGGACGTCTGGTCACCTTAGAAGGCCAATGTCAATATAAGTGGTGAATTGAATTAAAAATGGTGGCCCCATGCCCTGACCGGTTTGGCTCAGTGGATAGAGCGTCAACCTTCGGACTCAAGGGTTCCAGGTTCGATTCCGGTCAAGGGCATGTACTTTGGCTGCGGGCACATCCCCAGTGGGGAGCGTGCAGGAGGCAGCTGATCGATGTTTCTCTCTCATAGATGTTTCTGACTCTCTGTCCCTCTCCCTTTCTCTCTGTGGAAAATCAATAAAATATACTTCTAAAAAAATGGTGGCCCCAGGTCCCACATCCAGCCTCCCACAGCTGCCAGAGCTCACCTTAACTCCTCCACCGCCTAGTTCCAGGTAGTGAGTGGGAAGGAGGAGCATGGGGTCTGGCAGACCTGGGTTTATATACTCCGACACAGCCGCGTCCTGACTCCCTGTGCCATGCTGGCTGAATACCACTTTCTGAGCCTGCTTTCCCAGGTCGGGAGGGACCTGCTTACCTCTTAGAGTTCTGAGGGTTAAAGGTAACACCAAAGAGAGTGTGCTTGGCTCAGAGTAGACCCTCTGAAAACATCAGTTTCCTCCTCTCCTCCTTCCTGAAAGATTAAGCTGTAACTCCAGAGAATTTTCTTCTTTTCAGTCAAATCCCGTTAAAGAGAGACAGATGATAACAGACCTCTAGCTGTTCCTGAATTCCATGATGTACTTGCTGCTGCTGCTTCATAAATTGTATGGCATTCATGCCAGGTTGGTCAGGAAACATTTAATCTCAGCAAGTCCACTGGGGGCCAGGTTGCTAGCCTCCAGAGGCAGGGATCAGAGCATGCCTCAGGCAAAACTCTCAGGAACTCCCCAGGCCTGGAGCAAACCCTGCACAGTGTGTGCAGCCCCATGCAAGGCACTCACCTAGGCTAACAGCCTGAGGTTTTTCTCTATCAGGTATCAAGTGCCCGAAGCAGGTGTTGCTTTGCAACTTGAACCTCAGATCAAACAGTAGGAAGGCAGTAGAACCTGCTTTGGGGAAGCAACTGAGCTCCCACAGAATCGTCATGCATCATGTGATGGTGGTGCTGGAGGGGGGATGGGTAGGAGGGGAGCCGGAGAAAACCTTTCTAATTTTAGTCAAGTATTAAGCTGGTCTCAGTCAATCAACATGTAGTTAGTGAGCACATACGAGGCAGGAGCATAGCTCAGAAGTAAGCTCAGGGGCAAGGGAAGAATACAAAGAAGAAGGAAGTTTCTATCCCAAGAGGTTTCTAATAGAATTAGAGGCCCGATGCATGGAAATTCGTGCAAGAGTAGGCCTTCCTTCCCTGGCTGCTGGCACCAGCTTTCCTCCAGCGCTTGGGACGCAGGCTTCCCACAGCCACCTGGGACCCAGCTGGCTTCCCCTGGGCCACCTGCAGGCACCCAGGACCCGAGCTGGCTTCTCCCTGGCCCCAGCTTCAGGAAGGATGTCTGGAATGATGTCTAGAAGATGTCCAGTCTGATTAGCATATTACCCTTTTATTATTATAGATAGGTCTTGCAATTCTTCATCTACGTAAGGAAGCAGCCAATATAAAGATACTCCACGGAAGTCCCTACACATAGACATAGACATAGACATACACATACACATACACATACACATAACATACACATACATACACATACACATACACCCCACATCCCTAGATGCCAGGATGGAACTAGTGAGTGCCCCCAAGTACCCTTCTAAAGGTCTCCCTCGCTTTGGTTTTTCCCAGTCGTTTATTCTAGTCTCTCCCTCCATGTAATGTCTTGTGTTTGTTTTCCTAGGAGACATTCATATTTACTTTCCAAACTCTTCTCAGCTATCTCCTATTACTGCCATTCAGGAGAAACGGGGCTGGCCCTAGCCTACTTTCTAGGTCAGGCCGCCCTCTCTGGTTGGACCAAGCCTTGCCTGCGGTCAACTGCAGACAGGGAGGAACGGGGGAGGGAGGGAGGCAGAGGGGACGCTTTGGTGAGAACAGTCCGGGCACTGGCTAATCCCATTAGTGTGAGCTGGTCACATTTCCCAGACTAACCGGGCAACTCGGATAGATGCGGTTCCTGATGACATGAGGCTCACTGGGAGGCTAGCACATACTCGGGGCTTTGTCTACTTGGAGCTACAGCCACATAGATTTCTACCTCAGCCGACTACTTGAGGAGGTAGTTCTGGGAGAGAAAAACAAGCCCCAAGCCTGAGGAAAGGGCACTTCAGGAGAGGATATTCGGAGGCAGCCAGCGTTGCCAAACAATTCATTAGCAAGAGAGAGCAAGCAGCTACCAGCGCTTCCTCTCATGTTGGTCGCTGAGCTCAGGAGAGTTGCTGGGGGAAGGAGACCCAGTCAATGACTTGTCGATGCCATGGAGTGGAAGAGCCCCAAGTGACCAGAGGAAATCAAGGTGCCACAGAGAAAGAGCGAGAGCTCCCACTGAGACAGCCGGTTCCAACGTGTGAAAGGTCATTTTTGTCACATTCTTTTTGCCAGTTAGCACACATGAACAGCAGGCGTAAGACATGGGCCAGAGAAAACAGACAGAGGGGAGGCGTGGCTTGTTTGATGGAACCCGAAGTGGAGAAGGGCTCCGAACATGAGATGCCCTTGTTCATAGGCATTAGCAGCCCCTCATCACCCTTCAGAAAGCTACTGGACCTGTGGGCGATTTTATCTATGTTAAGCAGAGTTGCTATTACCTACCCGTGGCCTTTTATCTGCGTCCCAGCACCACTTATTTTTATTATCTGGGTCCCCACCCTCACCCCTCATTAACACGGCAGGTACTTCAGAGCAAGGGACATGCATGCCTTTTCCACTCCTAGGTGGTTGGCACTGGAACCTGATGGTGCCTGGTACCTAGACGGTGCTCAATAAATGAACATTCGATGAATGAGCCCAAAGAATGCTTCCAGGAACTGGTGGGGAAATTTCCAGGCCTTGCAAGGATCACCTGGAACGCACAAGTGTGCTGGAAATCTGAACAGGGTGCTGCAGTAGGCACCTCCGTGCATGAGGACGCGTGCTCCATGAAGGATTCCTCTGGAGAAGGGAAGCTTTAAAAAAGTGGCGAAGGACCATCAGCCAGGTGGCCGGTGATGTCCAGGGGAAAGCTGTGAAATGCTAACAAGTCATCTTGGGGGAGCAGAGGACGACAGAAAGAGGCGAGTGGATACTGCCTGAGCCAGACGCTGAAGATGCAGGAAGCTTTGGTCCAGAGAATAAGAGACAAGCCAGGAAGAAACAGTATGTCCATGGCCCTGGATGGAATAGGAAGAAAACCCATTTCCTCCGGCAGATTCTAAGTAGCTGAGAGCTGTGCTGGTGTGAGATGGCTCTGCTGAAACGAAAGGGAAATCCAAGGTAAACCTGTCTGTAAACTGACACTTTAATGGAAAACCTTCTCCACACCTTGTCAGGGACCCAGGACACCTGGTGGTGAGTGAGCTCACAGCATAGGAAGACCAGCGATGCATTTAGCAGCATTTAGAACTAACATTATCTGCTCCCTGATCTTAGTTTGGAAATAGTTCAATGTAGCCATTGTTCATTGAATTGTGAACACAAAAGCAGCCTGGATGGCTTATCAGTATGAGCCATCTGCCCTCTGGTGCTTTGTGTGTGTGGCCCTCACTCCCCGGCAATAGTTTCCGCTGCTGCTGAGGTCCCAGGGTCTGGCTCTGCTTGGCCGGACTTTAACAACAACACAGATCCCAGAGTGCATGTGAGTGTGGACCGAGGAAGTGCTCTCCCTAGCTACCTCGGAGTCTCCATTTCCCTGTGTGGACCGGAGACAACAGTATCAACATTTCAGAGTCACGTGAGGATTAAGTGAGATAATAGCACAATCTCGTAGTGGCCTACGCACAACTAACTGGCTTTAAATTCTTATGTTCCATGACCAGAATTCCTATGCTGCTGGTGAGCGTGTAAGCTGGTGTAACCACTTTGGAAAACTATTTGTTAGTGTCTATTAAAGTTGCATATATCCCCATCCTATGAGCCAGCAACTTCACTCCATGTATATACACCAAAGAAGTGTATGTCCACAGAAGGGCATGACAAGAATGCTACACGGAAACAACCTAGGTGTCCTTCAACATGTGATGTGGTATATACAAGGGAATTCTCCTCAGCCATAAAAAAAAAAAGAAATGTTGCCATTTTTGATAATACGGGTGGATCCTGAGAGTGTCATATTAAGTGAAATAAGTCAGATGGAAAAAGACAAGAACAGTATGATTTCACTAAGATGTGGAATATAAAACAGAAAGCAGCAATGAACAAACAAACAAACTCATAGATACAGACAACAGAACGGTGATTACAGAGGGAAAGGGGTATGGGGAGGATGAAGAGGGTAAAGCGGGGAGGGGAGGCAGGGAGTGGGAGAGGGGTCAGACATATGGTGATAAAAGGAGACTAGGCTTGGGGCGGTGAGCACAATGGAGTATAGAGATGTTGTATTATAAATGTACACCTGAAACTTACATAATGGTACTAACCAATGTTACCCCAATAAATTTCATTTTTAAAGGGGTTAAATTTTAAAAAATACACATATAAACAACCACAAAATATTAATAGCTATATTGTTCATAACAGCCCCAACGGAAAACAGCCCAACTGTCCTTCCAGCGGAATGAAATACACATAATGAAAACGAGGAAATGCTGCGACCCACAACCCCATGGATGATTCCCACTGGCATAGTAGCGAGCAAAAGAGGCCAGACACCAAAGAGCACATGTTGTATAATTCCCTTTACAAAAATCTTGAAAATAAACAAAACTAGCGTACAGTGCTAGATGTCAGGAAAGTGGTTATGCTGTGTGTGTGTGTGTGTGTGTGTGTGTGTGTGTGTGTGGCAGGGGGAGGTGGTGACTGGGAAAGGGTATAGGAGGATGTCTGGGGTAGTGATAACATCTTCATATGGAAGATGGTTACGTGGGGGTGTCACCTTATAAAAATTCATTGAGCTATGACCTGTGCATTTTTCTGTATGTATGTTATATGTGGTAGATGGTATTTTTCCTCCTATCTTTCCACCCGGGACAGCTCTGGTGGAAAGTATACTTCCTTGCCCTATTGCTGTACAGCTTGTCCATGTGACGTGCTTTGGCCAACAGGAGGTTGGTTGGTAGGATGGGAGCAGAGACATGAAATGTGTGTGAACAGTTTGATTTCGCCCTCTTGGGTTTCTGCTGTCAGGGAGGGAAATATTTTCCTTACGCCCTTCTGGGTATTTCTGGCTGCTTGAAGAATTAAATTGACATGAGACAGATCAACAGGAAAAAAATCAAGTTCAATACCTATTGGGGTCTCACTGATATGCAACCTGAAGAAATAACCAAAGCAGGCAGCTTTTATACTTTTTTTTAACACAAAAAAACCCATAAATTCATGAAGAAATGATAAGACTAAGAAACGTAAGCTTGGGCGCTTAATTAGTGAAGAATGTAAGCAGCACTTCACACACGCTGTTCACGCAGCCCTCGCAGCCCTGTTTCCTCACTCTCTCTGCGGGCACCTTTCACACAGGAGACTTACTTCCTGCTTTTGGAGACAAAGGATAGTCAGTGTGCTCTTTTTGCACCAGCTGTTTCTTAAGTAACTTTTAAAATAATCAATATGCCAAAGGGGCATATTTTGGGGCAGCCTGCCCTGAGCCCCAATACAGTCAGAGTCATGAGGAGACTAGACCTCAGAATGATGCTGTTCTTTTGGCTCGGTTCCCAGAACAATATACGTGGAAAAGAAGGTTTAGCAAGACCCGGAGCCGGGAGCCTGAAGTCAGGCCTGGATCGGTCAAGTTGCAGCTGATGAGGAGGAGGAAAAGGACTGCTATTTTAAGCCAGTGGATGTTGAAGTGCTTTGTCATGCAGCACTTTTATGACAATAGCTGACTAATACACATTATTCTTCAGTAAAAAAGTACTTTCCAATCTCTATGCTCCTCTCCTCTCCCCACCCCCTCCGTTCTAATAGTCGCCTCTTTCAATTTAAAGTTACTGGCACCCACCTCCAGCACTTAAACAGCCAATTTCTGTCAGACAATTAAATGCAGCCCAGTTTTCTTGTCTATAAAACGAGGATGACGCTTACTTCACAAAATGCTCTTGGGAAGATTGAACGAACCAGTAGATCCAAAAGCGCTCTGTAAATCACAGAACACAGTTTTAAAGAGACTGATGATGAGGCAGGAAGGGAGGTGGGAAAGCAAACGTGTGCAGCACATGATGCACCAGGCAAAGTGGCTTCCTCCCTACCAGGCACATCCTGGCTCAAAGGGAAAGGGCACAGGTGTGGGCAGGAGGCTAGAGGGCAAGCGGCAGGGCCCAGACTGGAGCTTCTGAGTGTAGTTCTGTGCGGCCCGGTCTGCCTTGGGAGACAGCAATGATGATTAGGCTTCTAGAAGGCCTGCTGATGCACAGGCAAAGTCACTAAAAATCGCAGGAAGGGCCACTATGATCCTCAAACCTTCTCCCTACCCATTACTGTCTACCGTATCTGAATGGCCACCATCAGTTTTGTATAATTGGGTTATGGGCCCAGCCGGCATGGCTCAGTGGTTGAGCATCATCCTATGGACCAGGAGGTCGTGGTTTGATTCCTGGTTGGGGCACATGCCGGGGTTGTGGGTTCAATCCCCAGTGTGGAGCGTGCAGGAGGCAGCCAATCAATGATTCTCTCTCATCATTGATGTGTCTCTCTTTCTCTCTTCCCTCTCCCTTCCTCTCTGAAATCAATACAAATATACTTAAAAAATAATAATTGGTTTAATGGCACTGTGGTGCCTAACCGTCCCTCTTCATCCATCCTGCCTTTCTTAGAGTGCTTCTCAGTTTACAACAGCAGGCCCATCTGCTGTCTCATTCTGGTATTATTTCCATTGTGTGGATAAAAAACCTGAGACTGAGAGATTGAGTGATTCCTACAAGTCTACTTCCTTCGTCAGTGTTAGAGCTGAAGTTGCAGAGGTAACGCACTGATGTGAGCAGGAATCCCATCATTAGATGACCAGTTGTGCCCTCAGAAAACAGGTGGCACTGGCCTGAGGGGACAGGACCAGTAAGTTATAACGGGGGAGAGGGGGGAAATGAGTTTGGAGCATGCAGTAAGCAGTGGACTCTGAATGGAGGTGGGAGATGGGAAAGATAAGGGAGACAGGAAGTGGAAGGAGGAAGAGGCTGCAGAGCCTGGGCTGGCCTCCTAAGGGCATTCGTTCCCCTGGGAGGAGCACTTCCCACCAAGAGCTCAGAGAGGGAAGCGAGAATCAGAAAGGATGCTAGCGAGGCCAGGGATCCCGCAGTCCTACTTCCTTTCCAACAGCAACATTCTGTGGCAAGAGTCCCCCTAGGGGCTTCACACAGCACGCCTGGTCCTCTCTCTCCTTCCCTATCTACTCCCCACTGCCAGCCCCTGAGGCTGGCTGACTGCCTGGCCTAAGACTGGTTGCGACAGCCAGCACAGTCCTCATGGTCAAGGTGAGACTTGGCATAAAAAAGGAGAGCCTTGAACAAAGCTGCCTTTAAGCAAACACACGTCCCTTACAGTGCCAACATCAAAGACCCATTTCAGCTGATTCAGCTAAAGCTAGCAGCCCTCAAGGCGGGAGCTGGGGTAGGTATTGGGTCTTGCCATTTTATTTGCAGTAATTTTCACATGGGTCAGGCAGAGAATTTCCATTAGCAAGGGGAAGAACCTTCACTGTTCTTTCCAAGGGCACAGTCTCTCCCTTTCTCCAGGTCCAAGTTGTGACCTACCTACCTCTGTGGTCCGAAGGCTGTTGTGTTTCTGGGTCAAAGTGCCTGAGCTGAGGCTCTGGGGATTCGAGCACTGGGTCCCACAACTCGTCTTCTTCTCTGGGTTGGATATTCCACCTGGGGCTGTAGATCGGGGCACACCATTGGAGGACAGTCCATCTTCCAGCACACCTGGGGGAGGGAGACAGAGAATGGCACTAGAGTCTTGCCACAAGCAATCCCCATGAGTGTGGAAAATTTTCAGCCAAAAAGAAGAAAGGAGAGTTCCCAGAAATTCCACCATGCCAAGTTACCCTTTTTGATAAGAACATGTGTGTTGTTTTGTTTTACAAAGATGAGATGTTTAAAAATAATTTCATAACCTGATAATTTTACTTAATACCTCAATGGCATTTCCCCAGGCCATTAAATATTGCCATGTTACTTTTTACATGGTCTGCTGTTATGGAAATACGTCACCATTTATTTTACTAATCCCTTCTAGTTGAATATATGTTTTCAAAATAATGTTACTGTGATGAAACTCTTTGTAGTTAAAGCTTTTCTTTTAATAATTACATCCTTAGGATGAATTCCTAGGAGTGGATTCCTGGTTCGAAGGTTATACAGTTTTTACATAATTCCATCTCAAGGTGTTGGACTATGTCCCTCCCATAACAAATGCCAAGAAATCTACATATATAAAAGCCTAAGTGACCGAAAGACTAGTCAACCAGTTGACACGCACTGGCCACCAAGGGGCAGATGCTCAATGCAGGAGCTGCCCCCTGATGGTAAGTGTGCTCCCACAGCCAACCTCCCCCGGCCAGCCAACTGCCTGTGGTCCCTCCCCCCAGCTAGCTGGCCCTGATTGGCCCAATCAGGATTGGGCAAGATGGCCCTGATTGACCCCAATTGCCAGCCAGGCGGAGGGACCCCACCCGCGCACGAATTCGTGCACTGGGCCCCTCGTGATAGAATAAGTATAAATAAGCAGCCTCACTGAAACACAATAGGAGGGCTACAGTGAGGAATTCATGGATAAAGAGCAGCATAGCACGAGGGAGAGTATAAGAGGGAGACTGGAAGTGGGCAAGGACTATTTGATAGGAAGGCCAGGAGCAGCCAGGTGTGTTGGCCACTCTTCTCCACCAGCTGAGGCCAGTCAGCAAGGATGGAGCAGTCTATGAGGGTGGGATACTGTGATAGAATAAGAAATATGTATTTGATCTTCATTGCTAGTTCTTGGTATAGAACACCTAAAACCCTTGTAATTTCCTGAGTGATGGAATGCTAAGAGCATCTTTTGTTATGACCTTGGTCTCTGCTCCTGGCTCCTAATATCCTTGGAACTTTGGGAGTAATAGGCAAATTCGTTCTAATGAGGCAACACATGCCCCCCACCCCCACAGCTTCAGGATGAGGGCTGGTTGCCAGAAAGACTTGACATTGATCAGAAGCTTAGAACTTTCAGTCTCACCTCCCACCTCTCGGGAGGGGAGAGAAGCTAGAGGTCGAGTTAATAATTGATCACACCTAATGATCAAACCTCCATAAAACCTCCTAAATGATGTGTAGGGAGCTTTAAGGTTGGTGAAAGCACCCCATATGCCAGGAGGGTGGCGCACCTCAACCCCAGGGGGACAGATGCTCCTACATTTGGGACTCTTCTGGACCTTGCCCTATGTAGCTCTTCACCTGGCTTTTCATCTGTACCCTTCACATTGTCCTCCACCATAAGTGTAAGTCAAGTGTCGCTGGGTTCTGTGAGTCATTCCAGCAAATTATCTGGCTTAAGTAAGTGTTTCTCAGAATAGAAGAACAATGTGAAGCTGAAATAGCCTCCCAGGTGCTTGGCAGGATAAATAAAAAGAAAACTAACCTAGATAGATCTCAGTGAAGTTTCAGAACGTCATTGAGAACAAGAAACGCTTCAGAAGAGGACAAAAATCAAGAATGAGGCTGACATCAGAGTTTGCATCAGCAACTAATGGATATAAGAGGACTGAAACACTGTGTTCAAGATTTCGAAGGATATGCACAAGTTAAGGTCTTTTGCAATGTATTGCTACGTTTATCCCTATGAATCTCCAATCACCCCATTGCTCTTTTGCTAACAGTATTAATATATGAAATGCAGTATTATCCAATCCCTCACAAACACTGAATATTTGCTTTTTTGTTTCCCATCTTTGCCAGGTTACGAGGCAAAATAAAGTAACTCATTGCCACGTCTCAACTTATTGGAGATATTACATTATTTGTATGCCTATTAGCTAATTAGGTGTTTGTTTTAAATTGTCAAATCATCTGCCTATCTTTCCTTCGGGGTGTTTGGCTGGGTTTGTTTGCTTCTCATCACACTTAAGGAAAGCAAACAAAATCCTTTCCCAGAGTGGTGAGGTGGGCATCAGAAGCACAGTGTGTCTATGCTGAGGGAGGGTGGGGTGGCTGACTAAGCCGGGCTGATGAGGCTCCAATCCCAACACTGAGGAAGCAGTGAGCCAAATGTCACATGTCAGCAGTGAGTCCATGTGTTACCCACCTACTCTGCAAACTGCTAAGAGCTCTCAAAGGTGGCCATGGAGAAAAATCAGAATTCAGAACACTGAAAGTCACAGCAGAAACATGCCTGCCCCAGAGTTTCCTGACTGGCAGGCCCTGCTACATGGGAACACTGTAAATAGGTCCCAGATGAACAGAGAAATGGGTTCCTTCAGCTGGGCTCACCCCAAATCTTTGCAACTCCTTCCTCCACCAGCCAGCAGCCTGAACCCCTTTTCTTCCCATCTCCCCTCCATCTGGTGCCAACAGGGCCTCAAATGCCTGCGTATGGACAGCCCAACACACATATTCAACCTTTATCTTTGCTGCTCCCTCAAACAGCTGGCCCTTGGCCCAGGGGTGTGCAAACCTAGAGAATGAATCAGGAGAAGAGGCTCATGGAGAACCTGGAAACAGGCGTGTTGTGATTTGGGCTGGTGATTCCAGGGCCCGGAACCCACATGCGAGTCTAGAACAGAGCTCCTCAGTGTGGCCTGGGCAATAGTTGAGGAGAAAAACTGACTAATGGACTTATTCAGTCTAGAAGGACAACTGCAGTACCAGTCTGCCAGTCCCCAAGGGCCATGGCTCCTGACCAGGAGGGCTACAGTTCCCTAATATGAATCACCAGCCTGTTCTATCTGCACTTGGCCATGGGGGTTGGTGGAAATGGCACCCCTCGTCCCCAGCAGCCCCAGCGGCATGTGAGAAAGACGCCTGCTGAGAGCAACAGCTGGAACAGAAAGGACAGCAAGAAGGAGCAAGCAGAGTCCTGTCTCTCCTTGGGGAAATCAGGCCTGAAGTCTTTTCTCCCCAAAGAGACACCCAGGAGGCAAGAAACAAGCCGATGAACTGGGAGGCAGCCAAAAGGAAAAGTCAGAATCCCATCTTTCTGTTCCCCGCAGACACCCTTCGAATCTCTCCGCGTTCGTGTTCTCCGAGGGCTCACCTTCCACGTCCCCCTTCGATCAGAGCAGCGGCCCCTTCCTTTCTTGAAGTTTCCACCTCTGCTGTTTTATTTCTTAAAATTTAAAAATTGTCCAAACCAATCAATCCATCTTCTAGCCTCTATCTGCGAGAGCCTACCCTGTGCCTAGCACTGTGTGCCATTAGAGGACACAAAACACTTAGCCAAATCCCCTCTACTTCTGTAATTTAATTGGAAACTGAACAAGTTACGTAAGAATGACGGAAAAATAGAGCCGTGCAAATTTTCAATAGCAAGATATCATTTCTTGCCCATCCGAATGGCAAAAGCTAAGAAGTCTGCTAAGATTACATGTTGAAAGGGTGTGAGCTAATGAGTCCTCTCACATATTGCCGGTGGGAGTACAAAGAGAACTATCTCGGAGGACAACTGGCAGAATCTATTTGAGCCACAAATGTGCACACCTTTATGCCTTGGCAATTCCAATCCTCCGTGCCTCCCATAGAAAAACCCCTCTCCATTCCAGAGCCTGTGGGGGACGCTCTCTAGGCCACTGTACTAGTGAAGAGTGGAATCGATGTAGCCATCCATCAGCTGGACAATTAAATAAGCTGTGGTTTCCCTATATCATGGAATTCTACTGTGAGAGCCCAGAGCAGCCTACCCCAAATGATCTCACAGTGGGATATGGGTGACTTTGATTTAAAGTTACTTGACAAACAGCCAGTGCCAGAGCGCAGCCGGTCCTCCCTTGTCTCCTTGATGCAGGAAATACATCTCCCCTGGGGAAGGTGCCCTCCCTGCTCCTGCTAAGACAGACACCCTTTGGTGAAGGCCTGGGGTACGCGGTGGGGAGAGGCTAGAAGGGGTCAATGAGGGCATAAGCAATACTTTCAACAATGAAGATCTAATAAAAACGAAAAAAGACACCCTTATTGCTAGTGTGAAGGAATCCAGGGCCAAAAAGCTTACATAAACAAACAGTGTTACTCCTTTACTAATTTACTACCCAAGCCCAAACCGTGTTGAGATTCCTCACTAATGAGCACCCAAACCTAAGTGTCTTTGTCCTATCAACGCTTCACAAATTTATTGTTTTTTTGTCTACGTAAAAAGGATAAGTCAACTTGTTCGTTTCTCTGAACCTAATTTATGATCTCCTGTGGGCATGTATTAAATTATATATATTTTCCGGTTAATCTGGCCTTGTATGAATTTTATTATTAGTCCAGCTAGAAGAACTCAAGAAACGCAGAGGGGAGACTTCCTCCTGCCCAACACTATACAACAACCTAAAAGTATAAAGTAGATTTATGTAGATAAATATCTAATGAATAATAAGTTTAAAAAAAGTAGATGGTAAAAAGAACTTTCATATGGGAAAAACTATTACATATCATGTTATCATGTTTATATATTTTATGCAGAGATACATATACACGTGTGTACATATGTGTGATAACCATATTTGTCTTTGAGGAAAAGACAGGGGACCAAAGTCAGAGGGGGAGAGGGGTTCATGGGGCCTTGTCTGTAACATTTCTACTTTTAAAATATATTATTTACGAATAAAAGTGATTTTTAAAAAAGTAAAGCTATGTCATATCCTGCTGTTTCTTATTAGTAAAGGCTTTGTACCCACCTAGAGTATTTGCCTATGTAATTTTCAGTTATTAGGTTACATTTAATCATCAATTATGCTATCAAAAATAGTAATAAAATATAAAGATACAAGAACAACACCCGAGAATGCACACCTTGCTATTCGCCTAATTTACAAAGAAGGTTCCATCACTTCAAATGAAGAGATGTGCTCTCAGTCTGACATCTTGGCGAGGCAGCCGTGGAGGCCCTGCTCCCCGAGTCTGGTTGTGCCGCCCAAAGGCAACTCGAAGGAGGAAGATGCTGCAAAGTCAGCCAAGAAAGACAAAGATCCAGTGGACAAGGCCAGGGACAAGGCCAGAAAGAAGAAGAGGTCCCAAGGCAACGTCCAGGACAAGCTCAGTAACTTAGTCTTGTTTGCCAACGGGACATGTGGCCACTCTGTCCCCAATGACAAGCCCATAACCCAGCTGTCGACTCTGAGAGACAAGATCTGAGGTTCCTCAGTTCAGGTCCTACTGGCCAGGGCAGCCCTCAGGAGCTCCGTAGGGAAGGACTTACTCAACTAGTTTCAAAGCACAGAGCTCAAGTAATGACACCAGACACCCCAAAGGTCGGCATGCCTACTGTTAGAGAAGATGCATGAATAACAGGTCCCACTAGCTGTACATTTTGAAAAATACAACTTTATTAAATCAATCAGTCAGTAAAATGAAGAGCTGAGATGTCTGACCATCTGTGTGGCAGTCGGTGATGCTCACTGAGATACCCCAATGTGGATGGGATAAAACATACTTTTTCATAAGAACCTGGGGCTTGCTGGCAGGATTGAAATGAGCCATGGTTAGTCCTCACGAAGGAGGGGATTCTAGGACAGGAAAACCTGCGGGTTGTGGCATGAAGGCTGATAGAAGAAATGAAATGAAATTCACATTCGTGGGCTCCTGCAGAGGGCCAACCCCAAGCTCAGAGCCAAGGATGCAAAAAAAGGTTCCTGAAACAATGGGTAGTGAAGAGCAGGGAGTAGAATTGGATCCCCAGCTCCACGTCATTGTCCCATCAACCTTGTAGGTAAGTGCTACCGTCCTCCTCCTGCCCCCCTTTCTTTCAGACGAGGAAAGGGGGGGTCAGTAACCTGCCTGAGACCCTACAGCTGATGCCAGAGTCAGGCTGCCACCCAGGCCTGCCAGAATCTAACGCCTTCGTTTCCATGTGCATTTGTGTTTACCCACATCATTGCAGAAAGCTCTTCAGTGAAGCATGCTCTTCCTCTCAGAGCCAGGCAATAATGAGACATCCGGTGTCATCAGAATACATGAAAGGCTTTTCGATTGTTGTTTTAAAGCTAATCCACAGCTCAAAGGTCTTCCTCCCTCAGGGTGGAGCAGATCTTTCCCAGTAACTTGCCAGCAGAGTCAAGTAGGTCACACGGAGGTACAGACAGTGAGACGAGTGCCTCTAACTCAGCTTCCTTGGTGTGTTTTCTACCCCCTCAGTCCCTGCAACGGTCCTCCTGCCAGGTGCTCATCCCTCAGCTTGTCCACTAAATCATTTCTCCCCTAACTCCCTGGAAGCCACAGCCAGGCTCGGTTCCCCCACAGCTCCTGTTTCAGGGCTGCAGCCGGTTGACCTATATTCCAGGCAGGGGTCAGGCCCTCAGCACCTTTCTGGAGCCCCCTCCAACCTGCTGACAGCAATACACTCATATTAAGGAACTTCAACACCCACTGACTTCACTGGATAGATCTTTCAGACAAAATATCAAAAAGGAAACAGTGACCCTAAATGCTATACTAGTTCAGATGGACTCCATGGACATTTACAGAACATTTCACCCCAAAGCTTCAGAATATACATTCTTCTCAAGTGTACCTGTGGCATTCTAAAAGACAGACCACATGTTAGGTCACAAACAAAGTCTCTACAAGTTCAAGAAGACTGAAATCATGTCAAGCATCTTCTTGGATCACAATGGCATGAAGCAAGAAATCAACTACATAAAAGCACTCAAAAACTTTCAAACACATGGAAGATAAATAGCATGTTATTAAACAATGAGTGGGTTATCAATGAAATCAAAGAAGAAATGAAAAACTTCCAGGAGAGTGCAGGATTTTAATAGCTTTTTATTCTTTATCCGGTGTCTCTGAATCTGACTCCATTTTGAGGCCGAACCTCTTGGGGCTCCCGGTGTCTGTGAGTCACATGATTTAAATCCATGTTCACTCAACAAGCATCCCTGGTAGCCAGCTTGCTATGTGCCCAGCAGGAGGGTCCTATGGTGGGGCAGGCACTGCCCTGGGAGTCAGGCAGGCTAGGATCAAGTCCCAGCTCCAACTTTGTAAGCTGTGTGACCCTTCAGAAGTGACTAAGTAATAAAATTTCCTTCCCCTCCTTTATTATTATTTTATTTTTTGGTCTATAATGTGTCAAACTCTGCTATGATTACTATCATTTTACACACTAGAACTCAGTGCCTCAGAAAGTCCAAGAACTTGCTCAAAACAACCAACCAGCCAGTGGTGCAGCCAGGAATTCAGCACCCAGACCTGTGTGACTCCAAAGACATCTGTTCCCACCTATTGTCTCTGTCATTGCCCCACTACTTAGCATCGCTAACCCTCAAGATGAGAATTATGGTATCTGCATCACACATTGGTGATCAGAGAAAAAGAGAGGGTAAGCCTGACTCTGAGCCTGGCACACAGTAGGGCTCATGTCACAGCTTCCCACGCCAGGCACAACAATGTGCCAATGGCTGATTTTAGATCCTTCCTTGACAGCAAGGAGAGGGCACCAGGTGGGTGAAAGAAAATAGAGAAAAGACATAAGAACAAGAGAGTATCAGCAAAAACCAGCCTCTCCAAGTCCACAACCCTGTCCCAGATCCAATTAGGGTGTAACAACCCCTAAAGGGTCTAAGGCCAGAGACGAAGGGAACCCAGGTGGCCAACCAAGATATATTCCTAGAAGTGGGATCACTGGGTCAAAAGGAAGCTCCATTTTTTATTTTTTGAGGAAATTCCATACTCTTGTATGGAAATTCCATACAAGAGGTCAGAAGGTTGAGCTGAGGTGGGATCCCCAGATTACAGGCAGAATTGCTGCTACATAGGGTCTGTTCACTGCATGCTATTTGAGGGCTGACATGTGACAAGGACAAAAGATAAAGCATAGTACTCACAAGCCTTCAGTGTGTCTCACCTTTTTTTAGGAGGACAGGCAATTTGGAGCTTAACCAGCAATGCCCCCCCACCCCCTCCCCCCTTGTTGTGGTGAAGAGAAATGGACAGCGCCAGGGACAAACAGGCCGTGGAAAACAGTTGGTGCAGCCCTGAGTGTTTATTGCATCTCTCAGCGGGGCCGGCCCTGTTCCAGGCCTGGGAGGCAGAAGGGAAGGACAAACACTCCATCCTTGCCACTTGGCAGGACACCTGAGATGCAGGGAAGAGAGATGTCCAAGAGGTATTGCTGGTGAAACAGGACAAAACGGGCCAGGGAGAGAGCCTTGCCCTCGGGGATCTGCCCTCGTGGTCTGAGTGCGTTTTTGAAATGACTGTCTTCCCCGCTGGACTCACCAAATTGGAGACCACTCTCAGCAGGCTGCTGCTGGAAACGAGGCCACTTCAGAGAGATGGCTTTGGCCAAAACACACGCCTAGTAAAGTGCAACTGAGTATTTGGAAAGGGGGTGGGTGGTAGGGGAGTAAAACAATATAAATAAATTAGGATAATCATCTCTAGCCACAATCTGGATGAAAGGGTTTCCAGTGACCGTTGCAAATAGACACGACCAGAATGAGCAGGGTTAAGCTTGACAACCTTCTCACTGACTCGCTGTTCGTGTCTAAGCAGTTGGTGGCGTCCAGCGTCTCTTCCGCGGTAGCCACACAGGACAGAGATGCTGTGGGTTTTCTGCCGGAAGCATACATAAACTTCAGTTGGGCAGATCGGGTTCTGTGTTTCTGTGATGCAGTAACTGGCTCTCAAATCCCCAGTTCCTGTCTTTGCAGCTTTCCCTGGCTAGCTTTAAAAGCGAGTTTAAGCTTCCTTTATTACTTTTTTTTTTTTCCTGAGAAGTCAAGTTCAAGCTTCCACTTTTGACAAGTTCCTGCAAGTTTCAAGCAGGTACAGTTGGCTTTGATTTAAATCATATTACCATTCTTGATATTTACAAAAGGAGGTGGTTTTTCCGACGGAAGAGTTTGGACACCATCATCCGTAAAGGCAATAACCTGCTTGTGTGGCCTGACTCCACCCCACATGCACAGATCCCACTGTGAGACAGTTCTGCTGGGCTTGGTGTAATAGACACAGGGACGTGAAGCCTCAGAAAAATCAATATCCTTTCAGGGTTTTCCTCTAATGCAACTTTTTCTTCAAGTTTCCCATCCAAATATCTAGATCTGACCTCAGGGATATATATATAAAATTGATTTCAGAGAGAAAGAGAAAGGGAGAGATAGAAACATCAATGATGAAAGAATCACTGACCGTTTGTCTCTTGCACGCCCCCTACTGGGGCTTGAGCTCTCAGCCTGGGCATGTGCCCTGGCTGGGAATTGAACCATGACCTTCTGGTTCATGGGTCAATGCTCAGCCACTGAGCCACACTGGCCAGCCAGGCCTCAGGGACTTATGAGAAGGCAGGTAGCCCTGTGGAAAACTTCATGAAGCCAAGGTCATGCAGGGACTTAGATGATGCAGTACGGGGACTGGCTCACGCAAGCCCCACCCACTGACCCACGGCCTTGTAGTTCCTATCTAGAAAAATCAATAAACGGGGGCTCAAACATCACTGAGGAGAAGATGGCCACTCTGTGTTCTAGCACTGTGCTCTCTCGGAGAGCATGACCACCTTCACTCATTTAGCTCACATCGGATACCCAACTCTCTGCTCTGATGGCCGTCTCAACCAGTATTTGCTGAAGCCCATCACACACCCAGGCATTGCACCAGCTCTGAGACTCACAGAGGCATACACCACAGTCTTCACCCTGCAGGCATCATGTCTAGAAAGCATCAGAAAGAGCCTCTGACAGTGGAGCCCACACAGGAAAGGGGGCTTGATATGTAAAGAGGGAGACAGTGGGTCCTTGAGAGCATCTGAGCCTTGAACTCTGCCTCACCCGAGCCTGCCTACCCTTGGCCTCTCTCCTCCCCGAGCCGATGGTCCCTTTTTCTGCTCGCAGTTCTGTTTTGGTGGATGTTGACTTATTACTTGCGAACAAGAGAGTCCAGCTGACACAGGTGTAAACCACAACTCATCCACATTCTGTAACCCCTGGACATCAATTCACAAAAGATACCTCCCCCTCCTTTGAGCTTAAGCTGGGACCTGCCCTGCAGTTCTGACGTGTCAGGACAGAGTGGTGGTGCTGGCAGCGTGTTTGCATTGGGGACTGAGGAGCCTCCCTGAAAATAGCTCGCCTTCAGGGAAAGGCACCAGGCCCAACAGCCTCGCCCAGCAGTGGGAGAGCCAAGCCTCAAGGTCAGAGGGGAGGACAGCTCCAGAGAGAACCAGCATTTGTCCTTCAGATCTGTCTTCTGTCCACCACCTGACCCCATGGAGAGGAGGGGGCTGGAAGCAAAACCTCAGGAAGCTAGCCCTAGCCAGTTTGGCTCATTGGATAGAGCGTCGGCCTGCGGACTAAAGAGTCCCAGGTTCATTCCGGCCAAGGGCACATGCCGGGGTTGTGGGCTCGATCCCCCCTCCCCATAGGGGGAGTGCAGGAGGCAGTTGATCAATAATTCTCTATCATCATTGATGTTTATCTCTCTCCCTTCCTCTCTGAAATCAATAAAAATATATATTAAAAAAAATCTCAGAAAGCTATTTGCCATAAAAGTATCCACGGTAGGGTATAAGCAACGCTACGGGGGACCCCCTCTAAAATTACAGCACAACCCAGAAAGGGAGAGGTCTCCCGACTTTATAACGTCACTCGCCCATTCTGGGCCTGCCACTCTAGAGCAGGGCTTTCCGCCTCTCGGCGCTGATGCTTTGTTGGGGAGCACTGTCCTGAGCATTGCACCCCTAGCCTCTCTACTCATGGATGCCAATAGCAGGTGCCCCCAACTTGTAACAACCCCACATGTCTCCAGATTCACCAAACGTCCCCTAGGGGGCAAAACTCACCCGGTGAAGAACCCCTGCTCTAGCGTATCCGTGGTTGTGGCAATAATTCAGAGTGCAATCACTTCAGTGCCCACTGGAAGTGGGCAAAATAAATGCTGTAAAAATAAATGCGCCTGGAGTAGGCCAGTGCCCGGGATGTGCGGGGGAGGGGGCTGCAAAGGCGGGGACACTTTCTTAAGCAGAAAGACAATAACAAAAGGCAGAAACTGGATCTCGGGATAGAGAACAGCAGCTGGCAGGACTGATTTGCGAGCCGCACTGAGGATGCCCTAAAACGTGTTGGGCGACTGCAGAGGGCTCGGTCCCGGGAGAAGGGCTGGTGGCAAGGCCCAGTGTTGAAACACGCACTTTTCTCTCCACGTGAGCCCGTCTGCACCAGAGCAAGGGAGACCTGAGAACGTTTGGATTAACTTTGCAAAATCCCATAACCTTGAACCCTGTGAAGTAGCTTGGTTCACAATTACCCACGACTGTTCTCTTAGTCACGAGGGCCACAGGGCTATAGACTCCAGACTCCATTCTGGGGACAGAGAACAGGGTGGTGTAACCTGGGCAAGTTTAGCCAACAGTCTCTAGGGCAGCAGGAAGATTAGCTTGGGTGAGAGGAGGCATTGAGACAGAGAGAAAATAATTCCTGTGGGCAATGGAAGTGGAGTTTGGTGACAACAGGCAAGACCCTTTGGGAGATTAATTTATTCACCACAATTTGGGGTGCATGGCGCTGAGGTGCTAGAGTGTAATGAGAATTGGCTTTGCTGTTAGACAGAGCTGGGGTTCAATCCCCACGATCTCATCTACTGGTTATGTGATATTGGGCAGGTTACTTCCGTCTCCTCATCTTATAAAGTGACTACAGCAGGCCTAACACTTAGTAGGTGCCTTACCACGCTAGCTGACCTTCCATAAGTTAAGCAGGAGGTGCCCCCTGGACAAGTCCTGAGTAGACAGTGACCATTTGTGCTGTTACTTGGTGGACCCTGTGAGGAACTCACAGACAAATGAGGCTTGGTCCCTGCCCTGAAGAGACTGGCATTTCATTCTTCAATTCTACACAACAAACATTCCAATTGTGTGCAAGCAGAGGACCCAGTGCACAGGCTACTGTGAGGACTAACACTATTCCCTGCAACGAGCAGAGAAGAGGAAGAGAAAGAGGTGAATGAAAGAAATGGAGGGCGGGCCCCACTCCATGTTTGCACAATGAGGAAATCTCCTGACACAGTTCTCAGAATGTACCCCCACCGTTAAGGTGGCCCATGACTGTACATCTCTAGTTCCAAACATCACATTTTTATTCCCAAAATTAGAATACATTTTTTAATTGATGTGTATGTTGAACCTTCTCCGTGTTTTTTCCTCCTCAGAGCTGTGGTTAAATGATGTCACAATCTGCAGAGTTCTTGGAGTCACAGGAAAGGGTCTTTCTAGCCAACTGAACCATGAAAGAAACCAGCGACTGGTGAATTGCCCCAGTCTCCTCTCCTCCCACTGTAGGTGAGGGATGGGTTTCCATCCCAGTTCTAGTGCCCAACAAAATTCAGGGACTGAGATGCCCCATCACTCAGCCGTTTCTAAGGAAGACACTGTTTGGCACAGGGGTAACAGGAAGGTGCAAGAAACAAACACACATGTCAGGTAGGTGCAACCAATCAAACAGCCCTCTAGGTAAGCACAGGGACCTATGGGATTGCAATGCCAAGCTATTCCCTGGAGTAAGACGTCTTCCGTGGAAAAGCAGCTGACTTTCAAGAACAAGGCCCTCGCAGGGGTCTGGATGGAGGGCACAGCGGTCTCTGTTCTCCCAGACCACCTGTGAGGCAGTAATGCAGGCCAGCTGGGTGGAGAGGCCTTGGATAAAGTCTATGCTTTATTAGAAGATAAGATCGTCTCTTTAATAAATGGTGTTGGGGAAACTGGATATCCACAAGCAAAAGAATGAAACGGGACTCTCACAAAACTCACCATTCATAAAACTCAAGTTGGATGAAAGATCTCAGTGGAAGACCTGAAACTGTCAAACTGTATGAAGAAAACACAGGGGAAAAGCTCTTTGACATTGGTCTTGAAGTGTGTTTTTTTTTTTACACTAAAAACACAAATAAATAAGCAACAAGAGCAAAAATAAATAAGTGGGACTATATCAAAATTAAAAGCCCAGCAAAGGAAACCATAAAACAATGAAAAAGCAACCCATGGAATGGGGGAAAATATTTGAAAATCATATATCTGATAGGGGTTAATATCCCAAATATATAAGGAACTTGTACAACTCAATAGCAAACAAACAAACAACAGCAGCAAAGAAACCCAAACAACCTAATTTTAAAAATGGGCAAAGGACCTAAATAGATATTTTCCAAAGAAGATATATAGTCAATAGGTACATGAAAATGTGCTCAATATCACTAATCATCATGAAAATGCAAATCAAAACCACACCTGCTAGAATGACTGCCATAAAAAAGTCCAGAGATAAAAACATTGGCCA
Organism: Murina feae; assembly: GCA_004026665.1. Classification (NCBI taxonomy): domain Eukaryota; kingdom Metazoa; phylum Chordata; class Mammalia; order Chiroptera; family Vespertilionidae; genus Murina; species Murina feae. The sequence goes on along the minus strand of PVJC01007265.1, from coordinate 20,696 downwards.
GAATGTGGAGAAAAGGGAACCCTTGTGCACTGTCAGTGAGAATGTAAACTGGTGCAGCCACCATGGAAAACAGTATGGACGTTCCTCAAAAACTTAAAATTAGAACTTTCATATAATCCATCAATCCTACCTCTGGGTATATATCTGAAGAAAATTGAAATCACTATCTCAAAGAGACATCTGCATCCCCATGTTCATTGCAGCACTATCTGTAATAGCCAAAGCATGAAAACAATGTAAACGAATAAAGAAAATGTGATACACACACACACACACACACACACACACACACACACACACACTGGAATATTACTCAGCCATAAAAAGAAAGAAACCCTATCATTTGCAACAATATAGATTGATTTTGGGAGAATTATGATAAATGCAATAAGTCAGAGAAATATAAATATTGTATCATCTCACTTATACTTGGAATCTTAAAAAAAAACAAAAACTGAACTCAAGGATTAAGCCCTTTGTCTGCTCTTGCAATTATTCAAAAATTTGCTTTTGTAAAAATAATGAAAATTGTCATTTAGCCTCCTGAAAATAAGTAAATAAAAATTTAAAAATTGGACTCATAGAAACAGAGTAGAATTAAAAAAAGAAAAGGGAAAAGAAACAGTAGAATGGTGGCTGACAGGGAGTGGGGTTGGGTGTGAAGTTGGTCAAACTCTCAGTTACAAGATGAGTAAGTTCTGGAGGTCTAATGTACAACTTGGTGACTGTAATAAATCGTATTGTACTGAAAATTGCTAAGAGAGTAGATCTTAAAAGTTCTCACCACACACACACACACACACACACACACACACACACACACACGACACTATATATGAGGTGATACATGCATTAACTAACCTTATTGTGTTAATCATTTTGCAATATTTTTGAATATCAAATCATCATGTTGTACACCTTAAACTTACTCAAAGTTATATGTTAATTATATCTCAATAAAACTGGAGAAAATTATAATGCTTTACTAGTATTATTGGGGTTAGACACACCGTGATTTTTTTTTTACAAATGCATTAGAATGGGCTGACTTGTGTCCCTCTTCACCCAAATTCATATGTTGAAGTCCCAATCCCCAGGACCTCAAAATGGGACCTTATTTGGAGATAGGGTTGTTTCAGATGTGATTTGTTAAGATGAGGGCAGTAGAGTGGGCCCTAATCCAAGAAGATGAGTTTCTTTATAAAAAGGAGAAATTTGGACTCAGATGCACATACCCTGGGACAGGCCGAATGAAAGCAGAGATCGATGCAATGTTCTACAAGCCACGGAACCCTACAGGGGCCAGCAAACCACCAGGAGCGGGGAGACAGATGGAGCAGATTCCCCCCCACGACCTCCAAAGGGGACCAACCCTGCTCACACCATGACCTTGGACTTCTAGCCTCAGAACTGGTAGAGAATACATTCCTGTTGCTTTAAGCCACCCAGTTGGTAACACTTTGTTACAGCAACTCTAGGAAACAAATACACTAGTAACCAAGAGAAAGGGCCAGCAGATATCAGGTGGTTGAATCCTTCTCAAATGCAAATGACCGTGTTTGGGGCGGGGGGGAGAGAAGCATGATATCATACAGACTCCAGTTTGCAATCCCAGCCCCTCCAATCTCTCCGTGGGATCTTGGGAGTCACTTTACTTTAAGACCTGGGCAGAGCCCCATGTGTTATTCTCAACCACCGGTGTCTCTATTATAGGAAGGAATAAAGGTAACATAGGAACAAGGAAAAATATTGACAGACTTTAGGCTGATAAATTAACTATTTGTGCTAAAACTTTAGGATCACCACTAGAATATGCAAAAATCTCAAGCTAATTTGGGGGGCGGGGGGACACATCAGAAATGAGAGAAAATATCCCAAAGAAGATTAAAACAGAAACACACACACACACACACACACACACACAGAGAAAAGTAGGGAGAATACAATCTGAAGAATTGATGCGTCTGTTTCTGAGCAGGAAGTGGGCTAGGGCCAGGAGTGCAGCAGGCCTGAGGGGGAGGGAAGATGCCGAACAGTTAAAGGAAAGCAATGAGAAGAGGCCAGTCCAGACTGAGTCAAATGATCACCTTGGAGTAACCAGGGCCTGGCCGAGGTTTACCGTCATGGTTTTGAGGAAGAGCCAATCAGCTCTAAAAGACCAAACCAGGCACACAGTTGCCCGGTGAGCATAGACTCAGACCAGAAGGAATTGGAAGGCTTTGAGGCTGCTCCACGCAGGCTTTGCAGTGGTGGCGCCAGGGCAGTCCGATTGCTCTACTATCTGTCATGACACTTGTGCCTTCCGTTTACACAGGGCTGAGTACAAAACTGAGACCTTCTTATTACTCAGCTCCTGCTTTGACCCGACTCCAAAGGTACCCCTACATCAGGCAAGTTAGAAGTCAACTGAGTAAAAGACAGCTGCCCGTGGTGTGGTCCAGATGGGTCTCCCACCTCCGCACCCTGATGGCCGTCTGTCAGTCCTCTGTTCTCAGAGGAGTCGCCACTTCTGCTTGCTGCTCTTGGCTGTTTTAAGTTGGAGATTCTCCTCAGCTTCAAGTTCAGGAGGTGACTTCTTACTTTGTTATCGCTCACCCCCACATACACTTACCGGTGCTCACATCCATGTTGAAGCCCCTGGGCCTTGTAGGGGGAACATGAACTGAAGGACAGACAGATGGAATTCCACAGTCATCAGCCATGTGACTTTAGGTAAGTCCCTAACTCTCTGTGAGCGGCATTTTCTCACTTGTAAAATTAGGGAGCAAATGTTGGGAGAATAGATGAGATCATCCATAAAGCACCTAGTTTTCTGTCTGACACACAGTAGGTGCGCAATGAATGGCAGATCCCTTCCTCTGCATCTTTTGACATTTTGACCACAGCCCTTAGAGTGGCATAATGCGGTAGGCAGAATGATGCCTTTTCCTCCAAAAGCCAATCTTAATCCCTAGAACCTATGAATATATTAGGTTACATGGCAAAGGGGAATTAAGGTTGTAGGTGGATTAAGGTTGCTAATTCCAATTAAGGGTGTCATTTTAAACGGACTTTAAAGTAGATCATCCTAGATTATCCAGATGTAAGCCCAGGAGTCCTTAAAGTGGAAGAGGGAGTCAGAGGAGAATCAAAGGGCAAGGCGACTGCTAAAGAGAGGCCCAGAGAGACACAACGTTGCTGGCTTTGAAGATGGAGAAAGGGGCCATGAACCAGGAAACAGGGGTAGCCTTCAGAAGCTGAAGGCGGCAAGGAAATGATTCTGTCCTGCAGTGTCCAGAGGGAGTGCAGCCCGTGGACACCTTGGCCCCATGAGATTGAAGATCATAAACTGTGTTGTTTAAGCCACTAAGTTTGTGGTCACTTGTTTTTTTTTTTGTTTGTTTTTTTGTTTGTTTTTGTTTTTTTTGTGTGTTTTTTTTTTTGAGTTTTTAAGAGTCCTGTTTATTGAAACAATTCACATTTAGTAAATCTCATCCTAGATGAGACCAATGCATAACCATAGTAATCAAGATGTCAAACAGCTCCTCAAAACGCCCATTCCCCTCCCCACCCCTGGGAATCCATCAATTTGCTTTTTTCAAAAGGGTCACATTTAATCATTAAAGTGTTCTACATACAGCATTTTAGAAAAATGTGTAAGCACTGAACAATAAAGATAAATTAAAAAAAAAAAAAGAAAGAAAGAAAATTCGCATAGACTTCAGTTCCATTATTTCAGCTTCTGTTCCACAGCCCCAGCCTCCTGCTGGACACAGTAACCAGACTGTGTATTCTGTACTTATCTTAAGGCAGTTCTGTACACTGTGCTTCAATTTATAAAATTATTTTTAAATCTCATTGTTTTGACTGTTATAAAGACTATTTGTTACCAAGTATCCTTTTAAAATCCTGGTTTTATGTGCTTACACATTTTTCTAAAATGTGGTCACTTGCTTTTAACAGCAACAAGAAACGAACACACCTGGCATGATGGGAGTTTTCCTATCCTGCTTTCAGGGGTCATGCATGGGAATGCATTAGTACCTAGCAGGGCTCTGCTAATGTAGGTATTCCAATGACACAACCATGACCTCTACGCCTGGAGCCAATTTGAGTAATTATGGGCAGTATTACTCATGGTTAGTGGGGCAGAATAGAGTAGGGGTGGTGGGGCTGGACAGTCAGTTCTTTTCAAAAAGAACTGACCCTGCTGGCAACTCTGTGGCAGCTGTACTGAGGCCTAAATACCCACCTGCTCCAGGGAAATCTGGCTCATGACACCTGGGCTGGCGAGGCTGTTCCCAGGTCTCCACCCCCTGCTCTGTGCCCCTCCCCGGATCTAGTCCTCCCATTTCTCTGCTTTCACCCGCATGTGGTGAGTGGCCCTGCTACCTGTGTTGCACCTCGGGAACCAGCAAAGCCTTTGGATTGGTGTGTCTGTGTGACTACAAAGGCCAAGAGGTCAAAGAGCTGATGGCCAAACCCAGGGGAATAAGGGTAATGGGATTTGGTGAGGGAAGCAGTTTGAATCTGAAAGAAAAATAAGACATTCATTCCCTGTTACCCCCACTTCCCATCCTCTTTGGCTCTCTTGCTGGTTGCCCACCCAGCAGCCCTTCTCTTCCTTCTGATAGACCCTCCCCACCTCCCATGACAGAGGCTGAAATGCCAGCTCTGACCCCTCTCCAGCCTGAGGGGACATAAGATAGTCATGGTCCCTTCTCCTTCCCTGGTGATCAGTTCTGGGGTGAGCATGTCCCATGAGATATAAATGGCATCTTCTAGGGCCTTCTGGAAAAGAGATAAAGGCGGAAACTGCATTTCCTGCCTGTGAGCGGTGCTGTATGCGGAGTGAAGACCCGCTGTCACCGGGAAAGGGGTGGAAGCCTGACCGCATCGCTGTGGAGTTTGACTCTGGAGCGACCCTGCCTCCCAGCAGCTTGCCAGGGGACATGACAATTCCTACTGTCCCGCAGCCTGGTGGGAATTCTGCTACTTGCAGCTGCAAGCTCTCTCAGGGGTTAGTGCAGACCTCAGGGGTTCCTGGTCAGTTAGCTCCTCCTGATGGAGACATATGAACTAAGCAGACAGCACAATCAGCGAGGCGTCCCTATCTCAGGACCTCACCATCCGATGCTATGAAGACGGAAACCACTTCCCACCTGCCCCCACCTGCGGATCCCAGAAGTTCCGAAAACAGAACTGCCCCTTCATTTCCAACCCACAGTTGAGTCTCACTGGAGAGTATTCATTTCCAGATGGCAAACTTGTTCTCTTAAAAGCCCAGCGCTGTCATGGGACACAACTTTAACCTGATCCAAAGTGGGTCCTGCCACCACCTGCAGCACACAGCAACATCCGAACAAGATGCAACTTGCCCGGGTGGGCCGGACCACGCAGCAGCGGGACAAAGCCAGAGCTAAGTGCGACCTCAGGACCTCACGCAGCAGGGAAGTCACCTCCTGCAGCTGCTTATTCTCACTTACCCTTCGTTTCCTGGTCCCTAAAATGAGATCACAGCACCTACTTCCTAGGATGGTTGTGCTAAGAAGTGTTTGTCTATAACAGCTACTCTTTTATTCTGTTTTGGCTATTCGGTCCAACTCCTCTGTAGCTGTGGCCCCTAGATCCTGGGAGATCAATAGACACTAAGACGGATATGATTTAACTCCAGCACATGGGGAATTTCATTAGTTGGTGGCATAGAGTTCCCTCAAACCACTCCTGCCACTCCCCAGTCACAGCCTGACCCACCAGAAAACTTTTGCAAAAATTAATGCTCTAAAATGACAACCCCCCCCCCAAACTCAGCCCCTCCCCTGTCACCCCCACTGCACAACCACCCACATCCCTATGACAATGGGAGTGGTACGGAGGGACCCTTAGGGGGAAGCCAGTGGTGACTGCACCTCTAGCTTTGTCCTGAGAATGTCTCTCTTCCTCTTAGATATTCCAAAAGGCCTGAAATCCCAGGGACAAACCTCCCTCTTCTATTGCAGGGAGGGGAAAACTCCTCTCCTCCACTGTCCCTATAAGCTTTGTTTTCAGGGATGCTGTCCTTGAGGTTAGAGTTCTAATTATCCAGAAAGGAAAGGAGTAGAAGAGCCATTACAGACATCTTGGGTTATGCAGAGTCACCCGTTAAAGGTCTTGGGCTGATAAAATCCGAGGATCTGGAAATCTTTGCCTTGGTTCATTTTTAAAACTTTTATCTTCATACTAGAGGCCCGGTACTCAAAATTCATGCACTGGGGGGGGGGGGGGGTCCCTCAACCCAGTCTGTGCCCTCTCTCAGTCCAGAAGCCCTCGGGGGATGTCCAACTGACTTGGCCTACTCCTTGCCGATGGTTGGACATCCTTAGCGCTGCAGCAGAAGTAGGAGAGGCTCCTGCCACCGCCACTGCGCTCGCCAGCTGTGAGCCCTGCTTCTGGCTTAGCAGCTCCCACTGTGGGAACGCACTGACCACCAGGGGGCAGCTCCTGCATTGAGTGTCTGCCTCCTGGTGGTCAGTACACCTCATAATGACTGGTCATTCTGCTGTTCAGTAGATTTGCATATTAGCCTTTTATTATACAGGATAATCATGGCGATTACATTTCAGCATATATTTCTCCTTTCCAGAAAGAGTTTTCCCAGGAAAGCTTGCTAAATACCAAAGAACTTTGGAGCAGCACCCCATCTTGCACCTCGCTCTCTCCCTTATTTTGCCTGATCCGCCTCTGAATTCCCACTAGTCCCATGTTACTCTCCCTGGACCTTGCCAGGAATCCCAGGAAGGAGGCCAGGGCTTGAGGCTGGAAGACTGCCTCCGTACACTGTCGCAGTGTATGAGGGAGGCCGGCGCACTGCATATAAAATACCTTGGAAGCAGCGCCTGTGCCAGTCTGGCCTGGATTCATGCTCTGCCAAGTGTTTGTTTGAGGTTTGCATCCAAGTCTCAGTTCCACAGGCCATATCCTCCCCGGGTCCCAGGCCTCGAGCCCTGGTGCAGCCAGCCCCAAAGTCCCAGGTTCAGATTCGTGTGCAGTCAGCTCCCTGAGAACCGGTCACGACTAGCACCAAGGAGCCACTGGCACCACCATATGCTCTAGACACTGCGCAGTTTAACCCACTTGTTTTCTTGGTCCTGGGGTTCCAGCTGCCTTCTGTTCTCCATCTTGCAATTACAACGCTCTCACTAGCCAACCCTGTCCTAGCTTTGGCCCTATCTCTTGGCTATAAATATGCTCTCTCATTTTCCCCAGCTCCCTATTTCTGCAACCCCCTCTCCTATCATTCTCTCCTGAGCCTGCCAGTAATCTCAGAACCTAGCCCAGGCCTGCCCTGGGCCGTTAGACTCCCATCATTAGACTCCCCTAAACCCTGAGACCCTACGGCCATCAGGACCCATTACCTCCCTCCACCTACCTTCCTACCATTTCTACTCACTGCTGAATATTCACCTCCAGGAATGATCTTCCCACAGCCTCACCATCCAGTAAGACCATCAGTTCCTTCAGGGCAGGAACCCAATGGTAGTTATCGGCCGAGCCTGGAGCCTAGTACAGTGCCTGGCACACAGTTGGTGTTCAGCAATTTCAATGACACTATGACTGCCTCAGGTCCATTTTGGAATAAGATGAGTTTTAACTGAACACACTCTGCCATGAACTAGCTGCTTGCCCTTAGGGAAGCCATCTCTACTCACATTGCTCAGCTGTAAAATGAGGAAGCTGGACCAGAATGAGTGAATCTCTAAGGCTGCTGCCTGTGACTGCTGAGAGTGAAGACTTTCTGTTCCATCTGATAGAGAACCCCAAGACTATGGTTTTTCCCCCTCATAGGATATAACAAGTTTTGTATTTAAGTTAGTAATCTTATCTCAGCTTCCCTTCTTTCCACTGCCTACTTAAAACCACCACAAAACAACAGTTCCTCTTATTTTCTTTTTATCTAAGTCATTTATTTTGTTTTTAATTTATTTTAATATATTTTATTGATTTTTTACAGAGAGGAATGGAGAGGGATAGAGAGTTAGAAACATCAATGAGAGAGAAACATTGATCAGCTGCCTCCTGCACACTTCCCACTGGGGATGTGCCCGCAACCAAGGTACACGCCCTTGACTGGAATCGAGCCCGGGACCCGTGAGTCTGTAGGCCGACGCTCCATCTACTGAGCCAAACCAGTCAGGGCCATTTATTTTGTTTTTAAATTACACTTTTTATTTTAAGATCATGTGTAGATTCACACACACACACACACACACACACACACACACACACATACACACACACTTGTAAGAAATAATACCAAGAGGTCTGTATGCCCTTTACCAGGTTCTCCAGAACTATAGTACAAGATCACATTCAGTGTTGACAGGGGTTCACTCCACCCATCTTACTCAGATTTCCCCAGTCTGACTTGTACTCATTTGTGTATTTGTACTTGGTCCTATGTAATTGTATCACATGTGTAGGTTCATGTGTCTACCACTAGTCACGACACAGAGCAGTTCTGCCAGCTCAAGGACCCCTAGTGTTGCCTGTTTTTTGTTTGTTTATTAATATATTTTTATTGATTTCAGAGAAGAGGGGAGAAGGGGAGAGAGAGAGATAAACATCAACAGTGAGAATCATTGGTTGGCTGCCTCTTGCACGCCCCTCACCGGGGATCGAGCTCACAACCCCAGGCATGTGCCCTTGACCGGAATTGAACCCAGGACCCTTTAGTCCACAGGCCAACGCTCCATCCACTGAGCCAAACCAGCCAGGGCTATCATGTTGCCTGTTTAATAACCACACCCTCATACTCTCTTGTGATCCTGCTGGAACCCTCATTAATGAGTTAAACAGATAGCTACACCTGCTTACCCTTTGTATGAACATTAAGATTTTAACATTTTGAGGAATACACTTTGATATATTCCTTTGGCATTAATGAAATTATCCTATCAAGTAGCAGCTCCTGATGAGCCCTGATGACAAGGGTAGACCAGATGGTTCCTGATTCTCCACTGGAGACTGTATTAATGAAAACCATCACTCTATGTGCCAGGAGCCGGGGTGATTTAGAAAGTTACTTTTCTTCCTCGTGATTCAGTTTTTTGTTCTGTAAAATTAAAACAATAACAGATCCTATTTCAAGGAATTCATGAAGAATTCAATTACAGATGCTCCTCAAGTTACAATGGGGTCCTTGTAAATCCACTGTAAGTTGAAAATATACTGTTTAAAATATGTTTAATACACCTAACCTACTGAACATCATAACTTAGCCTAGCCTACTTTAAATATGCTCAGAACACTGACATTAGTCTATATTTGGGGAAAATCATCTAATATAAAGCCTGTTTTGTAATAAAGTGTTAAATCTCTAATGACATTTCTTATGTGTGTCACTTTGATACCATTATAAAGTCAAAAAAATCATTTAAGTCAGACCATCTTAAGTCAAGAATTATCTGTAGTTAACACACAGAAAGCACTTAGAATAGTATGGTATGTATGTTCTCTCATTTCATGTCCGCAACAACCCTATGAGGTAAGTACTCTTATTATTTCAATAAACAGATAAGAAAACCAGAACTTTTAAGAAAGTTCAAGCATCCTTCCCAAAGTTTCAACCTAGAATTGTAACTCTGGACGCTGTGATTTCAAGTATCGCTTTGCCCAAATCACTCCATGAGAATATTGGGCAGCTGAACTCAATAAAAACCGGAAACTCAAGTTCCAGAGGAGCCCGGGCTACTGAGAAGGTGGTGTGTGTGTGTGTGGGGGGGGGGGGGGGGGGGGGGCGGCGTTGCATGAAATAGTTGGCTATCAGGAAAACAAATCCTGAGATCCAAATAGTCCCACCATCTTATTTCTAGAGTTTGAGAAATATTCTTCAGAACAACTTCAACAATAAAAACCCAAAGGAAAACCTTGGTAAGATGAGTGAAAGAACATTTTGTCTACATTTTCTTCCCACACAGAAATACATGAGGAAAAGGAGCCGGTACTCACCAGCTCCAACTCATTTAGCAAAGGGAAGGCAGCACAGTGATGGGGCCCCAGAGCCTCCTCCCTCAAAAAGTCAATGTTTGTGATTCATAGTTCTTCCTTAGAAATAGGGATTTCAATGGAGGCACAATGAGAAACTTCCTGGATCATGTCTAAGGCAGGACAAAACTTCAGCTAATCAACAGCCTAGGAAGTGAAAGCTCCCAGTTGGAAAAGGCCGGGAGGAAAGGAACCAGAGGCAGAGTTTGAACCATCTCCCCAGTCCCTCCCATCTCACCTTCCCTGGAACTGGGAGCTGGGCCACAGGGATGCATGCCCACGTGCTGGTACAGTGAGAAAAACGAGTTACTATTGTGGGAATGTTCATATGGATGGGTGCTAAGATTGTCCGTGTCCTTTCTTGGCAAGACTGGTATGCTTTCTCACTTTTTCAGCAAGGGCTTCCTCCCCCACTTATATCCCCCTCTTCCCTGCCCTGCCCCCCTATAGCACTCATTTCTAACATACTATGTACTTCTCTTCTTTTTAATTCACCCATCATGCCTTATTTCGGAGGGCACGGGTTCTTTGTTTATTTTGTCACTCTTATTTTTTGCAGTGCCTAGAACCATGGGTGCCTGGCACATCACAGGTTGCTCCATAAATACTTGGCGACAGCTGGGTCAAGCCAGACCAGGGACACCCAAGGCAGTTTCCTGGCATTCACAGGAGCTAATCTCAATTCACTGTTCAACTCCTTTACTTTAAATATGAGTGATTAAATCAAAAGGATTCAAGGCACCACTTCCAAACTGCTGAACTCGATCTGCTTGGGGGTGCTGACTTCGATGACCCCTAAATGAAGGGACTGATCAATGAATCCTTTCCCCTGGCATCACTAGGAAAGACGGGAATTGGGTCAGGAGCCATTGTCAAGAGGATAGCCCTCAGAAATGATGACAAAACAATCCTGAAATATAAGTGAGAAAAGAGCACTTCAGAGCAATTCGATTTGCACACATTTTCAATATTGGATGTTTTGCTTTTCTTCAAGCACAACCTTGCTTTTTGCTAGAGTTCACACTGTCCAAGAGTCATGTTAAGAAAGGGAAAAGGAATTGTGGAGACAGGAAGGATGAAGACAGAGGTGAGGTCTGCTGCTTAGTGAGAAAAAGGGAGCTAAGTCAGAGCACAGAGAGAGGAGTCTGGACTTTAACTGCTTGGGGAGGGCAGAGAGACGAGTAAGTGGGGAGGGTAAGGCAGTCTGTCACATTCTGACAGCAGGCTCTGTCCCAGAGCATCCTGCGTAGGGATCAACCTGTACAATTCCATGCAATGAAGATGGAAGGGGGACATGTCCTACTTTAAAATTCTTGGCTTAGAGACCCCGACAGTTCTCCCCTGTTGAGGGTATGCTTTCTAGCCTATTCAGAGTGCTTTGTCCCTTAAGGATTTCCCTGGGACATTGCCTTTGGTGAGATCCACGGAGGCTGGAGTGGATTTGAGGGAAGGCTAACTAGTCAAAACCCTCCCCTTGTAGCCCACAGACTAGTACTTAAAGGGGTGAGTTGCTGAGCAGGTGACCCAGAAATCCTCTCCTAAGGTCCAACTGTGGGTGTCCATCCTCCCTCCCACCCCCCGAGAAAGTAGCACCACGTTGGCATGTAGGACCACACAGTCCCTTGAAGTGGCCACCTCCAGATAGAGTTGGAAGCAATGCAGGTAATATCTGAGAACAGTGTGAGCACTGAATCTACTAGGGACTAAGAGACCAGCTAGACCTTCTGACTAGTTCTGTCCCTAGGCTTCCTGACATTCTTGGTGCGGTCCAGCATTAGCAAGAGGATTCCCTCTGCAAAGTGATCCTGGGAGAGATCACAAAAGCACCTAAGAAGCTAAGAAGGCACCTCTGTGAAAACATGTACGGTTTGTGGGATAGATGGAAATGTCAGCAAGCTTTGATTATTACACCTCATCCTATACAATAAAGAGGTAATATGCAAATTAACCCTCACAGGATGGCTGCCTACAACCAGGCCAACAGAAGGGTTAGTGAGGGACAACCAAACGACTGAACCAGAACACATCCCTGGAGGGGTCCCAGATTGGCGAGAGTGCAGGCTGGGTTGAGGGGACCCCCACCTCCCTGTGCACAAATTTCGTGCACCAGGCCTCTAGTAGATATAAAATAGTTCAAATACATAATGGATAAGAGGCAGCTGGAAACATTGGGATGTCCTTTCTGATGGGAGGACCAAAGGAAGGCACAGGGCATGGCCATTCTGTGGACTCCAGTGGCCTAGGGTTGGACCCAGACTTGTAAGTGTCCTCAGTGGCACCACTGTGAATCAGTCATTCAGAAAATCATCTCAACTGCTGTCTCCCAGAGTGGATTCCTCAGAGCCTGAAGTTTACAGGATGATAACTGATGCCCTTTGAAAAAAAAAATTACGGTAAATGTGTTTGGGCAATTCTGTGTTAAGGGATATTCATTTCCTGAGGCTACTGTAACAAACAACCACAACCTTGTTGGCTTAAAACTACAGAACTCTATTCTCTCACAGTCCTGGGAGCCGGAAGCACAAATTCAAGATGTTGGCAGGACAGGGCCACCTCCCTCTGGTCTTCCTGGCTTCACCTGGCATCTGGTGGCAGCCAGCATTCCTCTGCATTCCTTGGCTTGTGGCCGCATCACTCCTCCTCCACCTCTTCATCACACAGCTGGCCTTCCTCTATGAGCGAGGAAGTGTTGGAGCTCACTCTGCCTCTCTTTTAAGGTTCCATGTGATTGTGTTCACAGCCGATCCTGATAACCCAGGATAAACTACTGCTCTTAGGACCCTTCACTTTCATCACATCTTTTGTCACATGAGGTAGCAGTCACCCTTTTTCCATACTCACCGGTTCTGGGGATTAGGACTGCTGACCTGGCTTTGGAGCCACTTTTCAGGTAAACCTCGAGGGTTAGCCTTGAATATGCTAAAGCACATTGTGACTCTCTAAGAGGAGCTTACAGCATGAAGCATTGCCCAAGCTTATCTAACCACAGGTGCTGAGCTACTAACGGGTGCCTTCCTGGGAAAAAGTGGATTTTGCTTTATCTCAGGTCTTTTCCGGGCGTGAACCTTTATGAATCGTCACATTGTATATTTCCAAACACACTCATCCAGGGTGTCTTCTGGCCCTCTTCTGCATCTTTGCAGTTCCTAGGGGTTGGCATCCCTGTAGCAGAGGCCCAAGGTCTCGGAAGAGCAGCACCTGTGCTGTGAGGGTTGGGAGGACCCCTTCCCAGGTCTTGGCATGGAGTTTGCTTTGCTGTCAGGCCCCTGGCAACGCCTGCCATGGGAAGCCACAGCCCCGACACAGTTTGTTTTCACCAAACACACAAATGACTTTCTCCTTTATTCCCAGAACACACTGGCACTTTTTCTTTTCTTTTCTTTTCTTTTTTTTCTTTTCCTTTTCTCTTTCTTTTTTTTTTTTTTTTTTTTTTTTTTTTTTTTTTTTTTTTTTTTTTTTGACATGCTGTAGGGTTTCCCTGACAACCAAATTGGAATTTGTGTATTCGTCTTTTCCTGCGAGAAGTCCATCTGATGGAGGAGGTTAGAGGAGAGGATGCAAGACCCAGTTCCCTTTCAGTGTCTAATGAGTCATCGGTTTGGGGGCTCGAATCCTCCAAAAGTGGTGCTGGGTCCTGGTTGTGTAACTTTCATTTTCGGGATTGTTTGTGGCTCAAGACACCAGTGTTCTCTGCAAGGACAGCCTTTACCCACTGTGAGAATGATATCTTTTTTCATAGCCCCTTCCTTCCTTCCTTCCTTCCTTCCTTCCTTCCTTCCTTCCTTCCTTCCTTCCTTCCTTCCTAGTTTTTTTGTTTTGTTGCGTTTTTCCTGTTGTTAATCCTCACCCAAGGATATTTTTCCATTGGTTTTTAGAGAGAGTGGAAGGGAGGGGTAGAGACACAGTGAGAGAAACATTGATGTGAGAGAGACACACTGACTGGTGGCCTCCCACACGCACCCCGACCAATATGTGCCCCTGACTGGAATCAAACCCGGGACTCTTCAGTCCTCAGACCAATGCTCCATCCACTGAGCCAAACTGGCTAGGGCATGGGATAATTTTTAAAAAAAATAATTTCTCAAGGGCCTTTGGTTCCTCGGGAAGTTGCAGGACTGTGGGGCCAGGACCATAACTAGTTTTGCATTCTGCAGGGCCCTTTACTCACTTCTGCCACTACTGTTACTGGTACAAGGTCCTTCAGGGACCCAGAATTTAAACTCTGACCACTCTGTGTCCTGCTTGACTCTAAGACTTCGCTTATTTCAGTAACCCCAGCAACACTTGCTTCTACCAGTCTCTCTCCTGAAACGCTGCAGGGCTACCTTCTGTGGTTTTTCTTGCAGGGAGCGGAATGCCATGGGTGGGAGCCAGACGAAGAAAAGGCAGAAGCTTAATATTCATCATTGAGAAGAGAGCGGATGACAGTAAGACCTGGGAACTCTAAAAGGAGTTGAACTTGTACAATTAGATGAGCAAATCGAGAACTGATCATTAAAGGAGAAAGGAGGCATTTAGGCCACCTTTGCAGGGAAACCAAGTGGGCAATAAGGAGAAGTTATAAAAGAATTCCAGCTGATAAATGTTGGAGAAATGTTAGAACATCACCATTTGCCATTCCTACTGAAATAATTCAAGTAGCTAATGGTTACTGATGACTGAGAGCTGCTGAGGAAGTTGATAATGGATGGATTGGGTTGTCTCAGCCAATATTGACATCACAAAAGGAAAGACAACCAAAGAAATACCAACCAAATACAGTGTGAGGACACTGTTTGAATCCCAACCCAAACAAGCCATCTGTAGGAAAGACATCTATGAGAGCACTGGGAAATTTGGACAATGACTGAATTTTGGTTAAACAGTTTTAGAGAAACTTTCATTATTTTTCAGGGGAATTATGGTATTGTGATTATATGTTAGTTTGAAACATAAAGAATTGCTGATATTACGCCATTTCAACCTACAAAAATGACAATTTCATATGGTTCAATCTTACATATTTTTAAGAGTCCTTATCTTTTAGGTCCATACTAAAGTATTTACAGATGAAGGTATAGGACTTCTGGGATTTGTTTCAAAATAATTCAATTGGTGAAGGGGAATGGAGAGAGAGATGAAGTAAGATTTGCATGTGCTAATAATTGTTGATGCTGAATGATGGTTCATTATACTAGTCTCCCCACAGGTGTGTGTGTGTGTGTGTGTGTGTGTGTGTGTGTGTGTGTGAAAATGTGTCTGTGTAGTTTCAAAACTTTTAAACATATGGATGTTTGAAATGTTATGTTTAAAATATACCTACGGCTACAATCAAGGAGTTCTAGAATTGTTCTGAGCAATTGCAACTCCATGGTGTCTGCTGGGAAGAGACAATCCTCACAGAGATAGTTTCTGATGTATGTCCATCTGTGTGGGTGTGTGGGGGTATGGGTGACGGTGGTGGTGGGGTGTGTGTTTAAATCAACTTCTTCTAGAAGTTTTTGTTCTGTTCCCCACTGATTTTTTGCTTACGGCCATGGGATTTGGGGATTCTAAGAAAGCTGTAGTCAGTGTTTGCACTTTGAATTCATGTGCACAGGGGGGAAAAAACAAGGCTTCCGGGCATGGCACTCTCCCTGAGTCCCTTTGTTACCATCTGGCAGCGCTCTTGAAATGATGCCTTTCTCTAAGTTCACTGGCTGTTTTCTGAAGCCTACGTAATGACTAGAAGGCTTTGTCTCTACAAAGGAATACCTGATTCAGAAGAGTAAACATCCCAACAGCAACCTATTCATCAGCGGCCAGACCCAAACCAACCAACTGGTGACTTTTGAGTCCTCCAGCTTGGGCCTTACAGCTCCTGGCGGTGAGTGAGGGTTGGTGAGCGAGGGTTAAGGAAAGGTGAGGGAAGCTCAGAGAAGCAAAGGGAGACTGATGATCCCTCAGGCAGCTCCCCATCCTTGTGTGTGGAGGGCCAGTTGGGAAAGCACCTCGGGCCACAGCAGCTGCCCTGGAACCTCTGAATCAACAGGGACCTGTGATGAAGGGACAGGAGGATCCCAACATTCCTGGGAGCCCGAGGCCTGAGGCCTGAGACCGGAGAGCTCCTGATGATGCCAGGATACTGTCTTCTTCCCAAATCCCACTTAAGCCAAGAGCATGATTTGCATAATAAAATATTGAATGCCTTTATAACCCAATGTTACCAGTCATACTTGAATACCATTAAAAACTGCCTTCAGCTCTCACCGGTTTGGATGGATGGAGCTTCGACATGGACTCGAAGGTCCCAGGTTCGATTCCGGTCAAGGGCATGTACCTTGGTTGCAGGCACATCCCTAGTAGCAGGTGTGCAGGAGGCAGCTAATCAATGATTCTCTCTCATTGATGCTTCTCTCTATCACTCTCTCTGTAAAAAAATCAATAAAATATATTTTAAAAAAAAAACAAAACTGCCTTCAAAATGAGAAATGTATTTCATCCCATTTATTGTTCATTCCACAAATACCGTTTTAGGGCTCTGTGTGCTGAGCTACTTACAGGTGCGTGTGAGGGCTGGACTAGTCCCTGCACGTCCCCTTCTCTCCTCTCTCCCACACTTCCTTCCCGGCTAAAGACAGCGGCTCCTAAACCTGGCTGTCCCTCAGATCACCTGGGACAGGAGAAGCCCTGACACACAGCCATGCTCAGTCACTGACATATGGTCTGTGGCTGCTTTGGTACTAGAAACAGCAAAGTTGAGTAGTTAGCACCCTTGAGCAGGTGGCCCGCAGAACCCCAAACCATCTGGCCTTTTACAGAACAGGTTTGCCAGCTCCTGACCCGGGAGAGGCCCACGGGCAGCAGCAGCAGCAGCAGCACGAAGGAGCTGTGAGAAAAGCAGGGTCTTGGGTCCCCTCCTGGACCGATGGGATTCCAAGCCGCACCCACATGCAGGGTTTTGGGCCCCTCCCCATGCTACCATCAGAAGCCGCCAGAGTGGGGCCATTACTGTATGTTCCCCCAAGTGCCTCTGACAGATGCATCAGGTGAGAGGCCCCTGGGGTGACCTCCCTGCAGGCCTGACACCAGATCCTCCAGCTGCCTGGGGAGGTGAGAACTGAAGGTTCGTGAGGGAATGAGTGAACCCCTCTCTGGGAACTGCCCTGTGGGAGAAGTGGCCTCATCCAAAGTCACGTCCTCTCACTAGAGGCAGCCTGAATCACTCCTGGGTGATGTAGGGGGAAACGCCTCTCACTACCACAGCTGAAGGGCCATCCAAGCTCCAGAGCTCCCCAGGGGATCAGCTGAGACGCCTCTGCCTACAGCAGTTCAACTCTCCCCGTGCCCTATCCTGCCTCCCTCATCTACACAGTGTTCCCGAGAACTCAACCCAGTAAAAGTCCTTCTCAGAGCCTTTCCCGACACTGTCTTTGAGAGCGGACACAGTGTGACAGCAGAGAGAAGACATGGCCATAAACAAGAAAATTCGAATCAGAGTAAGAGTCCTGGGAGGTGAGAGCTAGAAGGAACTGAGGCGGGTATGCAGGAGCTGCAGGGCTCTAGGAGGTGTGCGGGCAGTGGGACAAGGCAGCCCCTGAGTCCGGCTGAGTGGAGTGGACTGCAGGCAGCTGGTGGAAGAGGAGGCTGGAGAGAATGCCTTAAAAGCCAGGCTAAGACAATTGCATTCAGTGGGCAAAGGGAAATCATGGAAGGCTCTGAGCAGGAGAAGAACACAATAGTGATCCCAGCTCTGCTTCAAGAACCTTCACCTGGCGTTGGTGTGATAGGGATAGCAGCGGCAATGACCGAAGGTGGGGAGCGAGGGCGGGGACGGGGGACGGGTCAGAAAGCCATTGCAAATGACCCGGTGAAAGGCAAAGAGGTGACAAGCTAGTAATCAGCTAAGGCGCTGGTAGAGGAAAGACCACGGGGCTCAGAGTAATCTAGACCTGCCTTTCCAACCCCCGACCCCCACTTACAACCTACATGCACTTGGGCAAGCACCTCACCTTCCTGACTTCCCCCTCTGTAAAATGGGGATAACAGAATCAGGTACGAACTATGTATGGAGTACCTGGCACATGCTGGGCATGCAGTGAGCAGAACCATGCTCACGAGGCATGGCTGTGTTCATCTGTGTTTGCACGCACATCGCTTGTCACGCCAGGAGGCAAACAGGAGCGTGTGCTAGGAAGGCTGGCCTTGTAAAGTGGTGGTTATTGGACGTAATAATTTAATGAGGCCTCAATTTCATTGTGTATGGAGGCACTTAAACCGGAATGGTCCCTCTTACAGCGCACGGGCGATCTCACTTCCATTGTAACCGCTCCCTGCCCTGTTGTTATGACAACTGGTTTCCCAAACGACCCTTTCGGCTGTCTCATGCCTGAAAGTCCATAAGCCCTAGAGATACGAGCAAGGCGATAGCTTTATTTATTTATATTTTTATTGATTTTAGAGAGGAAGGGAGAGGGAGAGAGATAGAAACATTGATGATGAAAGAGAATCATTGACCGGCTGCCTCCTGCACGCCCCACACTAGAGATTGAGCCCACAACCCAGGCATGTGCCTTTGACTGGAATCGAACTTGGGACTTTTGAGTCCGCAGGTCGCCGCTCTATCCACTGAGCCAAACTAGCTACGGCCAGGGTGATAGCTTTGAGCATCCACAGGAAATATTGTCAACTTCCTAAATTAGCCAATTGGCTGTCTGCTGCTTCTCTGACAGAAGCCCGGGCCAGAGCGCCAGCACGGCCCTGCATGGTGACCCTCCATAAATGTTGGGAATATCAGCTGGCACATTAGTTTCCTGTGGCATTAACTCTGCAGGAAAATGAAGCAGAAAGCAGAGGAATGTCCACCACGTATCTCTTGTACACATCAGTCTGATGTCAACAGATCATTCTAGTAAAAGATTTAAATTTAGGGTATTGTTGCATTATTTCTAAAACTAGTTCAATATTAACACATGTTTCTTTCAGCAAACAGCCACCTTTATGAACTCACTTTACACACAGAAATGTTACAAAGACAGTTATTATTATTACTTGAAGCCCAGTGCATGAATTCGTGCATGGTAGGGGTCCGGCTGGCCTGCCTTGATTGAGACTGATCAGGGGGAGAAGCCATGGGAGTTTGGCCAGCCAGCCCTACCTCCTGGTCAAACTTCCAGTCAAACTCCTGGGTGAGAGGACAATTTGCATATTAGCCTTTTATTATAAAGGATTATTATTGCAAAATCTTAATACCAATAATTACATCCCCATGGTTTTCAGCAGAACATCTTCCCTCCTCATCCACCTACTTCCGTTCCTTCTTCTCCCTTGCTCCCACTAATCTTCTCTCCTCTCTGACATACCTCTTCTCCTCTTTTTCTTTCCTGGCCAAAAGGACCAAATACATTATGGTATGTGTCTAGCGATTGTCATGATTTCCTTCACTCTTGCAGCCAGATAGTCATGTAACATGGTCCTGGCGAAGGAGACTCAAGCAAGCTGACTGGGTTTTGGGAAAAACTATTGTTTTGCAGATTTTTTTTTAATTGCTCTTCTCTGCATCTCCTTTTCTTCCTAAGATAAGATGCTGTAGCATCTTGCAGCTAGAGGGTGGAATCCACACCCTAGGATGGGAAGCAATAAACTCAGAGAGCCAGCTCCTTGCCAGCATCCCTGCGCAGTGTAGCTGCCACCTCCCGACTTTCTGTTAGGCACAAAGATAAACCCTCTACTTGTTAAGCCACGCTGGCCTGATTTCTGTTCATGCCACCAAACACAATTTCTACCTGACGCAAAAGGTAAGGAGGGTTCCCTCATTCAACAAATACTCACTGAGTGCAGACGCTGTGCTGAGTAAAGAGCTGAACAATAAACGAACAAGACAATGGCAGGGTGTGGTATTAGGAAAGAAATAGCCAGACAGTGACTGGGGAAGGCTGGTTTCTCTCAGGAGGTGACATCTGAACTGAGAGCTAAAGGGTGAGGTGGACACACCCATGTAATGAGTAGGGGGAGGGAGAGCACATTCAGGCAAATGCAAAATCCTGGTGACAGGAATGTGGTGGTGTTGAGTGGGAGGTTCAATGAACAGAGAGGAAGCCAGTGTGGCTGGAACACAGAGAGGTAGAGAAGGAGGGTGGGCGGGAGAGGGGTGGGGGGGGCAGTCATGTAGGCCAAGGGTTGGAATTTTATTCTATGTATAACAGAATGGAAAGCTACCAGAGGAATTAAACAAGAGAAGGAAAAGACCTCAAATATGTTTTTAAAAGATTGTTCTCGGGGAGACAGCAAGATGGCGGCATAAGGTAAACACTGTAAATGCAGCCGTGAACAACTATTTCAGAAAAACCACGAAAAGAACACACAGACACCACTCGCACCCACAGGAAGGCTGGCTGAGTGAAAATCCTACAACTAGAAAAGAGTCTGAGACTCAGAGGAGCAGCGGAAGCAAAGTACAGAGGTACGGAGGCACGCGCAGGGGGCTCAGGGAGAGGGCTGGCGCTGGAGGACACGGTTCTTTTCCAAAACAGAGAGAGCCACAAGTTCCCAGCGGCTCTGAACTCCAGTTCCAGGCGAGTTTCTGAGGACCCAGACACCTGGAGAAGGGGGACTCACTGGCACCGGGAGGAAATCCAAAGCGGGTTTCTCTCAGTGTTGCTTGCAGCAATTACCGTGGGACACAGAGACCCCGTGTCCCTTAGCACAGGGCTGAGAAGCGCCATAGCTATTTGCTC
>PVJC01007264.1:0-52084 GCA_004026665.1 Murina feae | reverse complement strand
CAACCAAGATACATGCCCTTGACCAGAATCGAACCTGGGACCCTGCAGTCCGCAGGCCAACGGTCTATCCACTGAGCCAAACTGGTCAGGGCCTTGGGATATTTTTGATTACTGATCCAACCACCTTACCAGTTAAAGGTGTATTTAGAATTTTTGTTTCTTCTTGAGTCATTTGGCACTTCGTGTTTTTTTTAGAAATTTGTTAGTGTACAGCTGTTCATAGTGTTCTCTTATAATCCTTTTTATTTCTAAAGTCTAAAATTAGTAATGTTCATTTCTGATTTTAGTCATTTGAGTTTTCTTTTCCTTAGTCTAGCTAAAAGTTGTCAATTTTATAGATTTTTTTTTACACAATATATTTTGATTGATTTCAGAAAGGAAGGGAGAGAGAGAAACATCAATAATGGGAGAGAATCATTGATTGGCTGCCTCCTGCATGCCCCCCACTAGGGATCAAGTCCGCAACTTGGACATGTGCCCTTGACTGGAATCAAACCTAGGACTCTTCAGGTTCTGTCCACGGAGCCAAACTAGCTAGGGCTTATAGATCTTTTTAAAGAACTGGCTTTTAGTTTTGTTGATTTTCCTTGATTATTTTTCTATTCTATGCTTTATCTCCATTCTAACTTTTATTATTTCCTTCCTTCTGCTGGCTTTTTCTAGTTGTTTAAATTGTACAATCAGGTTATCAATTGAGATCTTTTTTAAGTTATGCATTTACAACTGTAAATCTTCTTAGCACTGCTTTTGCTGCATACTACAAATTTTGTTGTTGTTGGGTTTTTATTTCATTCATTTCAAGGTATTTTCTAATTTCACTTGTGATTTCTTCTTCCATCCTTGGTTATTTAAAATTGTGTTGTTTAATTTTCACATATTTGTGAATTTTCCAGTTTTCCATTAATTTCTTGCTTTATCCCATTGTGATTAGAAAAGATGTTCACTCATTATTTTTCATATTTTCCTCCCTCAGCGGGTATTTCTGTGGGACTTGGATGAAACCATCATCATCTTTCACTCTCTTCTTACTGGATCCTATGCCCAGAAGTATGGAAAGGTAACTTGAGTCTTTCTTCCTTTGTTGTAACCATCCTATAAGAGCAGGTAACCAAAATCACTTTCTCTGCTACCTCCACCTTACCCTGTTGGCCTTTCCATGTTAAATTTCATCCAGTAGCTTTTACCAGGCAGGCTACATGGTCAGGCAGAATTGGTAATAAAGCTAGAGACTAGACCTGAGGTAAGTGGTGGAAGCTGAAGTTCTTTGAGAGTGGCATTTTGTATAAATGAAGTATGGGAATGATGCTCAAAACAGAGTGGAGTCTCAGGATTATATATTCCAAAGAACAATCTATTATCCTTTAAGTCACTTTTAACAACCTAAACTGTACATTTCATTTACCTACTTCAAATTACAGATAAAATACAAAGTATCTTTCTAAAAAGAGATTATATATCTTTTTAAAATAAATATACCAAGCAGTATTTAACTTGTTTTGTCATTAAACTAAACATCAGTTTTAATAGAGGGGTGAGCTGTTTTTGAGCTATTGCCTATATATTTCTATACTAAACTACCTTCAGGCACCTATTTTTCTGCATTAGGAATACATTTTATAAAAATATCTGCCTCTTTTGCTTTCTTACTATTCCCATATATTCCTTATTGTCACAAATGTTTATATTAGGAGTAATTTCCACAGACTTTTAGTATATAGACTGGCAAGCTCCTACGCTAAATACCATAACTAGGCTGTTTATAACATAAACACATACATACACATAAATAAATAAATAAGTAAGTAAGTAAGTAAGTAAGTAAGCAAGCAAGCACATACAGCCTCTAAATGAAGACCTGGTTGTTCATTATAAAACTAAGTGCATTGGGGGTTGAAGATGAGGGTAAACTAAGTGCATTGCTTTTCTTGCAAATATTATGACTCTTCAGCCTTTGTTTACTTATTTCCTGATTGTTGAGATTGTCAGATAGCTGATTTCTGGTATTATACTCTGTGTGTGTGTGTGTGTGTGTGTGTGTGTGTGTGTGTGTGTGTGTGTGTGTAGGGAAGATAATAAGTGTTACAATATTAATATTTTAGCAATAATTAGAGTTTCTCCTGAAACAGAATTCCCCCCCAAAAAATTTCAGGTGTTGTGTTTTTTAAATATTTTTATTGAGTTTTAGAAAGAGATGAAAGGAGAGGGGGAGAGAAACATCGATGTGAGAGCAACACATAGATTGGCTACCTCTTGCACATCTCCTAAAGGCATCGAGTTTGCCAACTGGGTATATGCCCTGACCAGGCATCAAACGTCAACCTTATGGTGCACGGGATGACGCCCAACCAACTGAGCCACACTGGCCAGGGCAAGATTATTGTTCTTGTTGTTTTTAAGCGGCAGTGTTTTTGGTCTTCTAGAAACTAAAGTCCTGAAATTTTTAACTTCACAATTCCACATTCTTACAACTGAATGAAATTGCATCAATAATAGTTGGAAGCACTATTGTGGGTCTGTGTTGTTTTGGCCTTGACCCAAATAATTTTTAAATATTTAAGGATCAGAACCAGAGCTGTGAGTACCAAGTCAAGCAGTTTTTCTCTATTGTATTTCAGGATCCAACAGTAGTGATTGGCTCAGGTTTAACTATGGAAGAAATGATTTTTGAAGTGGCTGATACACACCTATTTTTCAATGACTTAGAGGTAAGCATTTTAAATTGTTTCTGTGCTTTAATGAAACATTTTATTCAATAACTATTTAGTGCTTATTTAGTTAGAGGATATGTGGTTCGGGTGGGTATGGAGAGGCCGGCTGGTTACGTAGATCTATATAGTCTTGTAGAAATCGTACCTTGGCTAGTCATCACAGTCTTGGCTCTGGTCCTCAATTTTATTGGCTCAAAAATGTGATGGTTTTTCTGGAAGTGATCTAGCTCTGTTTTGCCAACCCATTAGGCAAAACACTGATACCAAAATTTCAATTATTCATATATATTAAATAACACATAAGGTGGGTTTGATTTTTTTGTGTGTGCATGTTCTTTTTTTTTAATATATATTAACTTCAGAGAGGAAGGGAGAGATGGAAGTATCAATGATGAGAGAAAATCATTGATCGGCCACCTCCCACTCACTTCCTACTGGGGGATTGAGTCCACAACCATGTGCCCTGACCAGGAATTGAACCCTGGCATACTGGTTCATAGGTTGACACTCAACCACTGAGCCACACTGGCCAGGCTATTATTTGTGGTCCTAAGTGTATTTGACTATTCTTCAATTTTACCTTCTTAAAAGAATCTCTAGATTTGTCAGATCTACAAGTAACTGCTATAATTCATTTTATTTTATACATGCTGATTTTCCATGGATGAGTTAGCCTTGACATCCAGAGTCACTGTATAGCTAAGTGCAAGGAAAACCAAGAAACACTGAGAGCTTCTTGGTGAATTTTTTGGCTTTGACATTTTAGTCTTTGAGGTAAACATGGTTTAGTGGAAAGAATACAGAACTGGGAGTCAGAAGACCGGAGTGTGAGTTCCAAGTTAGGAAAGTTATCTTTCCACTTTTGGGCCTCAGTGAAGCAGTTATTCTACACAAGAAACTATTAAAAGTTGTTCTATCCGGGGAGGAGCATGCATTGCTGGGGCACGGAAGTAGGAAGGAGCAGATTTGTACCTTAATAGCCTTTTAAATTTTGAACTGTATACCAAATGCATTACTTAGTTTTAAAAATAGTGAAAATTTTAAAGTAAAGTAAGATAGCATTTTATAAACATGAAATAATTCTACTCCTTGTAAAATATAATCCAGTTCTACTTAACAGACAATTCTCCAACCAATTAAATTAATAGGCTCTAAACTCTTCTAATACTTTAGTCTAAGCTCCACAGTGCTTTACTCTTTCCTCAACTTCACATGTTGAGAAGTTAGGATATCAGAGTTATTCAGCAAACATTTGTTGAAAACCTGTTATCTGCCAGTAATTATTGCCAAATTGTATTTGTAATGATTTTCTAGACATAGTCCTCACTCAGGACTGAAAGTTCTGTGAAGAATTTGACCTGAATGTGTTCCTGCCCCGAGGTCAGTGGTTCTCAACTTTAGGGGGCATAAGAATCACCTGGGGACCTTGTTAAAAATGAAGATTCTAGGACTTCACTCCCAGAAATTCTATTTAAGTAGTTCTGGGGTGGACCCAAGAATATGCTTTTTTTTTTTTAAAAACTTCCCCAGAGGATTCTGATGCAAGTGGACATTACAATACTGCCCTAGGTGATGTCAGAGGAGGAGATCTGTTAGAGTTAGGCAGGGGGTGGCATTTTATGTCAGTTCTAATGTGGGTTTGGTGGAAAGAACCTTGGACCTGAATTAGAAGGCTGTTTCTAGTTTTTTCTACCACTCACTTGGGTAAATCATTTTACCTCACTTTCATAACATGAGGAGGAGATTGACTTAGACAAACTCTTCTGTGTACCAGGTTTGAATTTATAAATTTCTGTTTCAGTCACTTCCAGTTGTGATACTACACTCTACCAACATCGGTTTCTTCTGCAAGAATTTATTGGGTACATGCTGCATAAGGTCACTGGACTAGACCAGAGGAGTACAAAAGAGATGGAAGATAGGGGTTGTGTTGTAAGAGGCCTACAATGTAACAGAACGTCTAATCTAGTTTAGAACATGGACACATCTGACAATGTAAGGGAGTTTGTGCTCAGACATAGGAGCTGTTGGAAAAATGAACTATTGAGATAAGAGCATAAATGAGGGTTGGCTTGGTTAAGGTGTCATGAAGACTTTGCTATATGAATTAGGCTTTAAAAGAAGATGGACGGCAAGGGAGGGTGAGAGTGATCCTCCAAGAGAGGCCGAGAGGCCATGAGGTATTTCACCATTCCACCATTGTTTGTGGTGTTTTTACAATATGTTGATACTGACACTTCTACTGGCCAGACTAAAATAGTGTATGGTTTTGTCTTTTAACAGGAGTGTGACCAGGTGCATGTGGAAGATGTGGCTTCTGATGACAATGGCCAAGACTTAAGGTGATAAAAACAACGATGCCTTAAATACCAGTACATCATAGACATAATCTAGACTTAGAGGAAAACAAAGAAAATCATTGTTTTCCTCCACAGTCTTGCTTTATTGCAATATTTGCTTTATTATGGTGGTCTGGAACTGAACCCATAATATCGCCAAGGTACACCTATATCAGTTATCTATTGTATTACTAATTATCCCAAACTTAGTACCTTAAAATAATAAACGTTTATCATCTCATAGTTTCTTTAAGTCAGAAACTTGAAAATGACTTAGCTAGGTAGTTCCAAATTAGTGTCTTTTAGATTGAAATCAGGACATTGGCCAGAGCTAAATTCCTCTGAAGGCTTTATTAGAGCGGGGACCTGATTTCAGCCTCTTGCCTGTGGCTAATAACAGGAGGCCTCAGTTCCTCACTGTGTGCCTCTGCATGGGGTAGTTTGAGTGTTCTCAAGTGACAGCTGGCTTCCTTCAGAGCAAGTGCTCCAGGAGAGAGCGAGAGAAGTCTAGTCTCTGAAGTCTAACACCACATTCTGTTTACACTCAAATACATTACATATCCAAAGGAGCAGAATTAGAGGAGAGGAGCATTGAAGAATCTGTGGACATAATTTAAAGCTACCCAGTGAACTATGAGCTTAATAAACTAGTCAACAGATCACTGAAAGAGAAAATCCCTATTATCTTACTATTATTAATATTTTGTGTTATTACCTTTCATTATTTTATATTTTTTTAAATTTTTTTTTCACAAAGGAATATAAAACTATTAACCACTGTTTACCAGTATTTACAATAAAGTAAACAATATACAGTTGAGTAACATTCTGTTTGCTACAAAGCTGTTGTTTTTTCCTGGCTTTTCTTTTATTGAACCAGTACTCCAAATCCTAGACTGAGCCTACATGTAAGGAATGAGTTGGAGTAAAGAGAAAACATGCAGATCAAGAGTGTGCCTGGCCTCTAGTATGCATATAAGATCTTTGGTTAATCTCTTCCTGCCCTCCCCCTCCCAGCTTTCCTCTGAGATTCATCAGTCTGTGCCATGTTTCCATGCCTGTGTGTTGAGCATCTGCCCCCTGGTGATCAGTGTGCATCATAGCTAACTGTTAGATGGTCCCTTACGCTTTTATATATATAGATATAAAAAGCAGTGGAAACAAATATTGGGATTCGTTATTCTGGATAAGAATGCCAAGTTAATCTTTCTTCATAGAAAGCAATTACAATTTAAGGACACTTCATATTTGCTTCTTTTGCCAGCACCATATCAGCCTCATCTGAATCTTTCCATTTTATGAGAAACATTAACTCTCCACTGATGCGCCATTTATTTGTTTAGGATCAAGACCCCTGGCAAAGCCTCTTGGTTTATCAGCAGCATCTCTTTTCTTCTTTGTTTGCTATCATCAGATTCACTGTCAGATAAAAACTTCCTTTTTTTGTACCTTCTTTTTCTTTTTGTACCAGCTTTTTGAGAATTAAGAAGTGCTTTAACAACTCAACAATCTAAATTTTCTTCAGGTTCCCAAGTATTATCACCATTTGTAAATCCTTTCCACTTCAGGAAATACTCCACCTTCCCATTCACTACACATTGGTCCAATACTTTTCCACTACAAATTCTTCAGGCTCTGCCTCTTCAACTTTTTTACTCTTTCCATTCTGTTTTTTCCCCAGTTTTTGCAATGTAGTTTTATTGGAGGCCATTTTTTATTGCAGACTCCGAGCTATTACCACCTCCATGCAGCTCTGCCTCCCATATATCCGGCTTCTCCTGCATCTCTGGCCCTGCATGCCTTCAGCTCCTTTTTTTTTTTTTTAATATTTTTACTGATTTCAGAGAGGAAGGGAGAGGGAGAGAGAAACATCAATGATGAGAGAGAATCATTGATCAGCTGCCTCCTGCACACCCCCTACTGGGGATCAAGTTCGAAACCTGAGCATGTGCCCTTGATTGAATTCGAACTCAGTACCCTTCAGTCCTCAGGCCGATGCTCTACCCACTGAGAAAAACCTGCTAGGGCCCATTATTTTTTTCCTTTTTTTTACATAGTTGCAATCATTTTGTATATACATACACAAAATTTGTATTTTCTGGGTTTTTTTTTTTCACTGTAAGATATTCTGTCATTAATGAAAGGATGCTTCATTTCAAGCTAAGCTCTGCAGGATGCTGGTGCTTGAATTGTTCCTACCTCTCTTTCCCTAGTCTTCATCCTTTTTTTTTTATAGATGTAATAGGGGTGAGGTAAAGGAATAGTGAAAGATAGACTCTGACAAATAGAGATTAGGGAAAAGATTCTCTAAGCCTTTAGTCTTGGTGTCTGTGCTAGGACTAGGACAGAGAATCCCAAGTGGCATTCATCCCCAAACCCCATGCAGTATATATAGATTTTAATTTTCATTATCCTCTCTCTGCAGCAACTATAGTTTCTCAACAGATGGTTTCAGTGGCTCAGGAGGCAGTGGCAGCCATGGTTCCTCTGTGGGTGTACAGGGAGGTGTGGACTGGATGAGAAAACTGGCTTTCCGTTACCGAAAAGTGAGAGAAATCTATGATAAGCATAAAAGCAACGTGGGTGGTAAGTGTGGCATACAATCAGTCTGGTTTTCTGTTTCCTTCTGATTTACTGCTTTCTTTTCCAGGGATTCCTTAGAACTCCCTGACAACTGCTTATGAATTTGTGCCACAGTAACATTTTAGTTCTGTATTTTAAAACATAGAGGTTTGATTAAAACCATTTGGGGGAAAAGCTCGGCATTTCTGATGGACTTCTCTTAACATAAGTTCAAAGCTCTCTTCTTTTTTAGACAAATGCCTTTTGAAAGGAAATATGTGTTTATATTAATTATATTTGATGACATATTTTATTCTGGAGTCAAAACTGTCAGTACTAGTTAATAGGTTTCCTTATTGCTTTTTTTTACTAATTTATCAGGACAAGTCATATATAACAAGTCATTGGGTGGTTTATAGTGGGTGGAAAACTAGGTCCAGGAGTATAGGGTGGCATATCCATGTGTTGTGATTTGAAGGACCTTGGAAATTCTTCCTACCTAGAAATATCTCATGTCAGCTGCCACCAGGCCTGAATTCTGTTATTTGGGATTAATTAATTACGATAGATTGTCCAAATTAGAAGAGACGTTAGATATCTATTGAGAAAATTGATGTCCATCTTGAAAGTAACAAGGGCAGATACCATAGTAAGTTAATTATCTACCACAGCTAGAATCCACATCCCTGAATTCTTGGTCCACTTTACATTCATGCAGTTCTTTTTCTAGTGATATACCCTTCTGAGAAAATATTTAAAATTATAAGCCATCACCCTCAAACTTCTACATACACATAAAATGTTGCATAAAATGTTTCAAGGATTTCCTGCACTGCCTAGGTCAAGAGAACCCTCCTACAATACCATGCTGCCACTTTCTGTGCTGCAGAAAGTAAAAATAGGACTTTGAAAGTCAATTTAGTTACAGTCTTCCAATACCAGGTAAAAATCACGGGCAACTGGGCTTTGGGAGTCAAATTTAAGTGTCTGGTTACTTTTTTGCCTAGTAGATACCTGGACCTAATTTGCTGTAGAAAGTAATATAACCTCTATAAGAAAATCCACCTGTATTTTGTAAAAACTTTAAATTGTCAAAATGCCATATCATGTTATTAGTTAAGTAAAAAACATATATGTTTATGTTTATATCATACATGCCATAGAGGTATTGGTTTTGTTTTATTAGAACATTGAGAGTCATCTAATTCTAGACTTGCATTGTGAAACCAATCTGAAAACAAATTATACGCAGTTCTAGTCCTCATAGAAATGCCTTCTGTTTTTATGGAATATTGGTAATAGATTACAGGGTTTCTCTTCACTATAGAAAATTTAGGGCCAGATTTATGATTTGAATATTATAACTCAAGTGCCTGATAACATGCTCTCATCAGATGAATTCTGTTTTGTTGTGCTTAATTATCTGATCTTAAACAGTGTCTTGGTCTCTTACTTGCAAGAGTTGTTTCAGAAGTAAATACAGTACAAGTAAATGACATTCATAGAGGTGGTCATTCAACCTGGAAGCTCAGGAAAAGCACAGTCACCAGGGGAGCAGTGTATGGCGGGGGGAAGACTTTTGAGACCAAAAGCCACTAACTTTCTGTGTAATCTGAGCAACCCTTTTCTCCCTGGGTTCTGGTTTCTTTAGAAAGAGATTGGAATGGTGCAGACTCTTTTAGCTCTAACACGTATTTTCTCCCTTTGGTTCTTGAGCCCATGTTTAAATCAGTGCTACTTAGGGAATGGTCCACCAGTCTGCAGATTCTGCTGCTGATTCATGATGAAAGAGCTTGTGTCAGAATCTAATCATATTGTTACCTCAGCTGATTTTGTTGTGCCTGGTAGCAAACATTCTGATGAAGAAAGTGAAAAAGACATTTTGAGCAGACTACTCTAGTGCTTTACTAAGAAGAGAACTGTATTAGTTTAGTAGAAATTTCAATGACACACTATTTCTCAATTGAATTATGGAACTTGTTTCGTGGATGTTAGCAAGGATATGTTGTCAAATGATAAATGTGTCTGCTTTTCCCAAAGGCCTTCTCAGTCCCCAGAGAAAGGAAGCTCTGCAGAGACTAAGAGCAGAAATTGAAGTTTTAACAGATTCCTGGTTAGGTACTGCATTAAAGTCCTTACTTCTCATCAAGTCCAGGTATGAAAATGGTTCTTTTAGGTCTCATCCTCTCAGAGACACACTCTTTCCTACACCAGTTTAGGACAAGCCATTCCCAAAATAGGATAGATAGTGGGGTGGAGAGCGAGGAGTTTAAATGAAGCAAGGAAGTATGTAGTAGGTTAGGTGAGAGGCAGGGCCATTTTATACTAATAACACAACTTAGAGTTTTCAGAGAATATATATGAAAGCCTTTTTCTTTCCTTTTTTTTTAATATGTTTTTATTGAGTTGAGAGAAAGAGAGAGAAATATTGATCAGCTGCTCCTGCATGCCCCCACTGAGGATCCAGCCAGCAACCCAGGCATGTGCCCTGACCAGGAATCAAACTGGTGACCTCTTAGTGCATGGGACAATGCTCAGTCAACTAAGCCACACCAGCCAGGGCTTCCCCTTACTTTTTGCTCACAAAATTAAAACTCAGTAAATCATCCCCAGCCCAGGAAATGGGCCTGGTGACATCAAAGGATACATATAAGAGATATATCTCAAATATCCTAAGTACAGGAAGCTTCAAAGAAATGTACCAAAACTTAGGAAGTCAGGATCCAAAAGAAAAGCAGATTAAGGAGATTTCAGTTTAAAGCTTATAATGGGAAATAAAAACAGTCATAATTGTATCTCAATCTCTTACTGATTTCTTCCTCAAAACATGAATTTCAGATCTATAACCTAATAGAGCAAACATTAAAACTGACACAGGTTATTCAGTGAATTTTATAAAGGACCTGTGAAATTAATGTGTATTCTGGAATCTATGTTGCTATTATATGAAGAACAGAGAAGATTTAAATCATATCTCATTAAGAGCTGGGTTGCATTCGGATGAAATAGCACTGTAACTGAAAGTCTGTCATTTGTTTCCTAGAGAGTAGTATCAATGACATGGGTTGGTGGTAATTGCTAACAAGTGCAGTGAGCGAATTTTCAGAGGGAAATGAGGCAAGAATCAAGTTGCTGCTCTGTGCCCACTATAGAATCTCTGTCCTTTAATATGGAAAGTAAGTAAACCTGAGATAATTAGAATAATAACTGAACATTGACATTGAACAAATATCATTACCAGGCCCTTTTAGGTTAATTTTTAATAGTTAGATGTAAAGGTCAGATCCTGGGTTGCTTCACCCTTTTCTTTTCTTTCCTTATTTCTCCCTTCTAGAAAGAATTGTGTGAATGTTCTAATCACTACAACCCAGCTGGTTCCAGCTCTCGCCAAGGTTCTCCTATATGGGCTTGGAGAAATATTTCCTATTGAAAACATCTATAGTGCTACCAAAATTGGTATGGTTTCTATTCAGTTTCTTGTCACTTGCCTTACAATAATATTTCCTACTATAATGTACTTATTATTCACCAGTTCCTCTGTTAGACATATAATATCTCCTTACAACAGTCTTCTGATATTACTGATGAAGCAGTTCAGGCTTAACAATTATGTAGCTTGCACAAGACTTCACAGATAGTAAGTTACATAAACAGGGTTCAAATCCAGATCTGTGGGACTTGGTTCTTTTCCTTTATAATATTTGAAAGGATATAATATCTAGTTTAGAATTCTACTTTTGCCTCATTTCAAATTTCTTTTTTGCATAGAGAGCGCTGCAATATAGTATAATAGAAAACTTAACTCAGTGGTTCTCAACTTTCTGGCCCTTTAAATACAGTTCCCCACATTGTGACCCAACCATAAATTATTTTTGTTGCTACTGTTATGAATCGTAATGTAAATATCTGATATGCAGGATGGTCTTAGGTGACCCCTATGAAAGGGTTGTTTGACCCCCAAAGGGGTTGTGACCCATAGGTTGAGAACTGCTAAACTGAAGAAGGTGGCAGAAGCAGGGAAATAAAGTATAAAAGATGGCGAAGAAAAAGGAAAGAAAACAATTTCCTTTTTATTTATTTCTGCAAATAAAAAGCAGTATCACCTGTGCATGTTTTATGTGGAGATTCCAAATGGGGGATTTGAATTTTTATTACCATATATCTAAAAACAGTCTGCTTTGTATTGAAACACCCATTTCCCAAGGTTAAGTTCAGTGATATAGGATCTCAGTTATAGTTATGAAATATAATAGTGAGGAAATTCCAGATATGACAAATGTTGCTGCCATATTTATTGGTACTCTGGGGTTCCTCCCCTACTGAAAGCCATAAGGCTCATTCATGCCCAGGACTGTTTCTGGAAAACAAAAAATTGGAGGGAAATGGCTGTTTGTCTGTTTCTTATTACTAATAAGAAATCAAGGCCTTATGCTCCCATTTTTTTTCCCTTCAAAAAATATCCTTTCACAATGTCCAGAGCCTAGATTTAGAATCAGGAGCCCAAAGTCTAGCTATAAACTCGTTTGTATCTGGGCAAGTCACTAAGTCCCATTTCATCTGTTAAAATAGGGTGTGGTACACATCTCACTGGATTATTTTGAGAATTAAGTAAGGAATAACCTGAAAACTGCTTTGTAAGCTGTCAAGTCCAGGAGATGTGGAAAAAGGAAGTGGTGCTCACAGTCCTCACACTGCCTAGGCCACTTAGCCTCCCATTTATAGATCCAGAGAGCCTCCTGGGATCTCTAGCTGCCACCTCTACTCCTCACCAAGCAAACTTTAGGGGCTGCCACTTACTTTGTCTAAGCACAGGCCAGTGGACCTAGCTGCAACCTTTTCTTTGCTGTTGGAAAAAAAGGTAGGGCAGGATATCCTAATAGGAAATTGCTTTCTCTCATCAGGTAAAGAGAGCTGTTTTGAAAGAATTGTGTCAAGGTTTGGAAAGAAAGTCACATATGTAGTGATTGGAGATGGACGAGATGAAGAAATTGCAGCCAAACAGGTAATCATGGTAAAGAAAATGTGGAAATTTCAGGACCTATTGCTCTCATTTGTATCTGGAAAGGAAAAGACATTCTAAGGAGAATCTGAACCTGACTTCAGTGTAGTTCCTTGGATCATTTATCTACTTGGAGAAGTAGTGACCTTCATTCAGAAACTTTATTTATTTTGGGTAGGTTTTTCAGTTTTTACAGAGGACATCAGACTTTCGAATTGTCTGATAACACATTGATGACAACACAAAAAATCTGTAGTAATGCAGGAGCAGAAAATATTAACTCGTTTGCTGCAATGTTAGCACAGAAGTAATGTTTTGGGAAGACTGACCAGAGAATTTATTGTCTGCAGAGGATGCTGTGGAGTGCAGCCCAACCCCGAGCAGGACTGAGGCACTCATTTCCTTAGCCACCCTCTGCTCTTGGCTGCTGTGGGCTCACAGTTTCTCCCCCAGAATTGACCTCAGCAGAAGCGCCTTGCCAAAGTTAAATCACCTTCCCGGAGACACCTTGCTTCCAGTTACTGGTGGCGGTAGAGACAGCTCTAGTCTTCATCCCTCATCTCTGAAGGGTGATCCAGCTCCAGCATGCTCTCTGGGATGGATTAGCATCTCGCCAGCAGCTGCATTACAGTTCAGTTTCAGGCAGTGCATTCTAAAGAGCGTGAGACTTAGCTATAAAAAGGCAAATAATTCTGACTTTTCCAGGCTTCAGATTCTCAAAAACCATTGCAATCAATGGGGAGTTGTTTGGAGAAAGTTCTTTTTGCTTCTGAGCCCTGGAGAGTTTGTTCTGATGTTAACCTCCTCACTATGCAGGCCCAACTTCAGGTTGTCTCTTCTTAAAACAGGAAACAAAGAGTTCTGACTATGTGATCTAGAATCACACCCTTTCAGATCTGAATCATTTATTAGCTGTGTGAATAATTTTCTTATCCTCTTGGAGTTTCCTCATCTGCTAAATGGTTCTACAGTAGTTCTTTCCCTTCAACTCCAGATTTCTTCTAGCAACTCTATTTCTTAAACATGGAGGCAGTGAGTTAACAACTAGGACCACTATCCTAATTTTCTTAATTCAGTAGCATGTAAACTTTGAGGAACTATTAATGAACTGTGAGAATGGAGGTAATCAGTTGGCACTATTAACACATTGTGTTTTCATTTGCCACTTTATGTAGCAATTCAAGGACCTTTATTTTTCACATGTTATCTTTGGAGTTTTGATTCTTTTTATTTTTACTGCTTGTCCAATAAGTTTATTGTATGCTGAAAATCTTCATAGAAAATTGTGGTTTGGTTTAT
Organism: Murina feae; assembly: GCA_004026665.1. Lineage (NCBI taxonomy): Eukaryota > Metazoa > Chordata > Mammalia > Chiroptera > Vespertilionidae > Murina > Murina feae. Next base: position 38,177 of record PVJC01007264.1, on the reverse strand, counting down.
TAGCTCTCAGCAGCCCGTTCCTGAGCTCTGAGGAAGCTTGCTTTCTTCTGAGCTACCCGATCTTTCTTCTGGGCAAGAGACATTTTGGGACGGTTCCATCTTTTCTTTTTAATTTCTTTCTTAGGCTTCTTCTCATATACTGGATTATCACATATAGTAGCATGAGCTTCCTTTTTTTAAATATTTTTTTATTGATTTCAGAGAGGAAGGGAGAGGGATAGATAGAAACATCAATGATGGGAGAGAATCATTGATTGGCTGCCTCCTGCACACCCCCTACTGGGGACTGAGCCCGTAACCCAGGCATGTGCCTGGACTGAAATTGAACCCAGGACCCTTCAGTCCACAGGCTGATGCTCTATCCAGTGAACCAAACCAGCCAGAGCACAGCATAAGCTTTCTTATACATCTCCTCTAGATTTAATTAATGTCTAGAATTAATTACGTTGTTCTTTATGTATTGAGAGAACTGTTTCTTGTAAGCATCTTCATCTTTTTCCATTAGGATCACTCATAATCTGCAGTGTTCTGGCCCTTGATATGCTTCCAATGTAGTTCTGCATTAAATTCCTTCCTTTTTAAAAAAAAAAAATCTTTATTGATTTCAGAGAGGACAGTAGAGGGAGAGAGAGCTAGAAAACTCAAAGATCAAAGAGAATCATTGATCGGTGCCTCCTGCATACCCCACAATGGGAATGGATCCACATGTGCCCTGACCGGGAACCTTGACCTCCTGGTTCATAGGTCAACACTCAACCACTGAACATCACCAGCGAGGCAATTCCTTCCTTTCTGAATCCTAACCAGGGGATCGTTTGGTACTGTGAGAGATGGATGAGCCTCCTTCCACAGCTCCCTTCAGGGCCCCCAAAACTTTATTTCCAGTAGTAGTTCTGGCAAGCCCTGCATCCAAATAGCAGGTAAAGAAAGGCACCAGGTTGATCATCAATGCTTTTCACATTGTGTCCATCTCCAGTCACCTCCACCTGCTTGTCCATGCCAAACCTAATGAGAAGTCTGTGGGCCAGCAGCAGGCCAGTACAATATGCTGCAGCATAATTTGTCAGGCCAACCTTCACACCATACTTTGGGAGTTCATGAGCATAAACCGCATAGACTATCATACCTCCTTCTATAAGGGAATAAGCCGTCTGACAAATGATCTGTTAGTTACAGAAACTGTCATCCCGTATTTAGGTGTGTTGTACTTATTTTTATTCTGGATCAGCAAACGTTTTGGGGAGTAGTAATCAGTTTCACCCTCTCATTGTTTTCTGAATTTCACTTGGTATCTCTTGAAGTAGGCCTTATTTTTGCAAACCCTGTGCTGCAGAAGAGAGACCCGTGTCCGCGGCTCGCCAGCAATCTGTAGGCCTAGCCCAGCTCCAGTGGCAGGGAGTGGCGGGGTAGCTGGAGTTTTGATTCTAAAGTGCATGTTGCCTCTGAGAAAGCTACCAGTGGATGTAGATATCAGTACTTCTTGGCCTAAAGAAGGGAGGGGGAGATAAAAGAACAACTCAAGCCTTTAGCAGAGTCAGTGTCTCTAAGCTGATGCCTGCTACCATCTACCATAGACTATACCTGCTGGAAAATGCCTTAAAACCTCCATGCAGCTCAGCCCCACCCTGTGAGGGATCTTTTCTGTAGCCTTTTTGACAGAAGACTTTCTAGTCCTTGTTTGAACATACCCAAGGATAAGGAAGCTGCTTCCCACGTATCCTGTTCTATTGTGGGGTTGTCCAAATTGCTAGGATGTTCCACCTTCCACCGAACTTAAATTTATTCCTCTGACTTTCACATGTTGGTCCTAGTGGCATTCCTGAGCACAAGTCTGCTTCCTCTTCTTTATATTAAAAACCTTTTAAATAGTATGTGCACTGAGTTCATGTCAAAAGAACTATTCTAGGACTTTAAAATTCTGGGTAATTTGTAACTAGTTTGAACAAGACAATCAGTAAAACTAGTCTCCTGCAGCTTCATAGAACATAGATTCTAACACTTGGATTTGTCAAAGCCCTTCTTCATAAGGCTTTCAGAACAGCACACGGTATACTGGACATAATTCTGACTACATTATAAAATGGGATTATTTCCAAGATCTGTATGTTCTGAATCTTAGTAATGAACAAGATTTGGGCCTTATAGCTCTGTAACTTATAGGAAATTACCTATCTATAAGAAAATGTAATATTAATACTAATTTCTTTTTTTTAATCTTTATTGTTCATATTATCACAGTTGCTCCTCTTTTTTCCCCCCACAGCTCCCCTCCTCCCAGTTCCAAACCCACCCTCTGTCCTTACCCCCCGCCATTGTCCTCATCCATAGGTGTACGATTTTTGTCCAGTCTCTTCCTGCACCCCCAACACCCCTTTCCCCCTGAGAATTGTCAGTCTACTCTCTTTCTATGCCCCTGATTCTATTCTATTCACCAGTTTATTCTGTTCATCAGATTTTTTTATTCACTTGATTTTTAGGTTCACTTGTTGATAGATATGTATTTGTTGTTCATAATTTTTATCTTTACTTTTTCTTTTTCTTCCTCTTCTCAAAGGATACCTTTTAGCATTTCATATAATACTGGTTGGGTGGTGGTGAACTCCTTTAGCTTTTTCTTGTCTGTGAAGCTCTTTATCTGACCTTCAATTCTGAATGATAGCTTTGCTGGGTAAAGTAATCTTGGTTGTAGGTTCTTGCTATTCATTATTTTGAATATTTCTTGCCATTCCCTTCTGGCCTGCAAAGTTTCTGTTGAGAAATCAGCTGACAGTCATATGGGTGCTCCCTTGTAGGTAACTGACTGCTTTTCTCTTGCAGCTTTTAAGATTCTCTCTTTGTCTTTTGCCCTTGGCATTTTAATTATGATGTGTCTTGGTGTGGTCCTCCTTGGATTTCTTTTGCTTGGGGTTCTCTGCGCTTTCTGGACTTGTAACTCTATTTCTTTCACCAGGTAGGGGAAGTTTTCTGTCATTATTTCTTCAAATAGGTTTTCAATATCTTGCTATCTCTCTTCTTATGGCACCCCTATAATTCTGATGTTGATATGCTTGAAGTTGTCCCAGAGGTTTCTTACACTATCTTCATATTTTTGGATTCTTTTTGCTTTTTGCCTTTCCGGTTGGGTGTTTTTTGCTTCTTCGCATTTCAAATCTTTGACTTGATTCTTGCGATTCTCTAGTCTGCTGTTGGATCTCTGTATATTACTTTTTATTTCAGTCAGTGTATGCTTAATTTCTAGCTGGTCCTTTTTCATATCCTAGAGGGTCTCACTAAATTTATCAGTGGTCTCTAGAAAATTCTTGAAACCCTTATAACCATGGTTTAAAACTCTATATCCAGTCGTTTGCTTTCTTCCCTTTCAGTCATTTGTGATCTGTTTCTTTGTCTCCGCATTTTGGCTGCTTCCCTGCGTTGATAGAGTGGCTTTCTGTTCTAAGTGTCCTGTAAGGCCAAGTGGCTCAGCCTCCCCAATTACCTGAGGTGGACACTCTTGGTGCACCGCTTTGTAGGCTTTGTGCACAGACTTGTTGTAGCTAAGCCTTGATTGTTGTTGGTATCACAGGGAGGAATTGACCTGCAGGCCACTTGGCTGTGAGAATCAGCTGTGTCTATGGTGGGAGAACTTCTGTGCTGGAGACACCCTTATGGGACAAGACTTGCTTCAGTGGGGCTTTGGTGCTCACTGAATCTACCCCCTGAGTGTTTCCCTTATGAATCTGAGGAGTTATAATCTGGGTGGTCCCACTCTGACCACTAGGTACACTGGCTCTTAGATCTCTAAGGAGATGCTATTTTAGCTTCTGCCTGAGGCTTCCCAGCCTTTTATATGCAAAAGCCTCTGCGTGCAGCTTGGGTGGGGTAGGGTCTTGGGGAATCAGCAGGGCAGAGCAAACAGCTATGGCTGATTCTCAGCCCTGCTGTAAGAGGCACTGGGTCTCAGTGTCCCTTGGCACCGCCGGGAGAAAGCCACTCTGGGGTTCCTCCCAGTGCCAGACAGTCCAGCTTCTCCCTTTATGAGTCTGGCTCCCCAGAAACTTGCCCAGAACTGGAGTTCAGAGCTGATGGGAGCTTGTGACTCCCTCCGGATTGAAGAAGACAACCATGTCACAGTTGCCAGCCCTTTCTGCAAGCCCTTTCCATGTGCCTCTGTACCTCTGCACTTTACTTCCACACCTCCTCTGAGTCTCTGTCTCTTTCTAGTTGTAGAATTTCCATTCAGCCAGCCTTCCTGTGGGTCTGGGTGGTGTCCGTTTTTTCTTTTCGTTGTGGTTTTGAAATGGTTGTGCGAGGCAGCAAATCCAGGTGTTTACCTTTGCCGCCATCTTGGTTTCTCTGATACTAATTTCTTGTGGCTATTTTATTTGATGCTGAAGACCCTATATAGCATAAGTAGATATCTCATAAAGCCTAGAGTTACCACTGAAACCTAATAAAAATCTCTCACATTTGTAGAGTGTCCTATAGTGTACAAAGTCCTTACACACATGACTTATTTGATCCTTATGGCAGCCCCATGAGGTGGGTAGGAGAAGAGATGGGTAGGGAGAGGTCTGTGGATAAAAGGGTTTGGATAAATATGGCCTCCCAAAAGAAGTTGGGTTAACCAGCTGTGCCTGCTCTCTTCTAGCACAACATGCCTTTCTGGAGGATTACAAACCATGGAGACCTAGTGTCCCTCCACCAGGCTTTGGAGCTTGATTTTCTCTAAGAACTGGAATGAAGAGCCTTCCCCACGAGCTGCTTTTCACTCCTGAAAGGAGCCAGAGACTGGAACCGACTGAGAACTCTCTCTCTTTCTCCATGGAGTGCTGGCGAGGACACAATCAGAACCAACAGCTGCAAGGGATGAAGCTTATTTTTGCTAAGAATGAGCGGCAGCCCCGTGTTCATTCTCATGCAGAAGCAGGACAGTTGGACTGAGAGAACAGTTGACTCACTGCAGCTACAGTGCTTTTAACTCTTGTGTTTTTTTTGTTTTGTTTATTTTGTTTCAAAAAATGAAGAAAAAACAAAAGAAAATTTGGAGGGCAGAGTTGCACTCTTTGTCCATGACCTGGTTGAGAACTGCTGTTAACTTGTGGTGATAGGATAAACGTGGCAGACTTTTGTAATAACATCTCTTGCAGTCTTTATAAACTCCTTAGCTGTAGAACATATTCCCAGTGAATGTATATGTAATGTTTATAGGTAAGGGTCTGGTCTCTGAAGCAGGTTTTCCCTCCTTTCTTCTCCTAGCAAGAAAGGGATGTGTAAAGTTTCCTTGGAAAATAGTAATTGAAATATCTGAAATACCTCTCTCTGTGTGACAGTAGCACCTCTTTAGTTGCTCCAATGGTCTGCTTTCTAGGATGGTTTCTCTCCTGTTCTTCCATCTCCTGGTTTGCTGAACTGTGGGGCACTGGACACTGATAAACTTTAGACTCTGGTATTTCCCATCCTACAAGCCTTAGTCCCCTTTCTAATCCCTCCTCCCCTTTAACCAAACGGCACAATCCTGGAAACTTCTCTTAGACATTAAATGCTAAGCCTTCAGCTTGACTCTGATTCAAAGACTGTCCAGAGGGCTTACCTCTAAACTGGAGAGGAGGGACTAAAGCTTCTGGTGAATTTTCACTTCTTTGGTTCTTGAACCAGGAATATTCCATCTTTTCCTCCTGCAGAGAGGCACTCCTCCCCCAACAGATGCTTACCCTATAGCCTTCCTTCCTTCTTAGTCACCAGTGTAGGCTCCTGTCCCTTTCTTGCCCTGCATTCCTCACAGCCACCTCCGAGCAACTCTAGCCAATCCCTGGACTTTGGACCCAAGAAGTCAAATTAAGTCTAAGAACAGGCTTATAACTACATTTGGCCAAAACTACCAATGTAGTTGGCTGTCTTTGAAGCCCTTAAGCCTACGAATGGTATTCTGGGTATATTTACCCAGATCTCTCTAGAACTGAAGAGATTGCTGTGATCAAAACCCAATTTTCCCATGGTACACCCTTTCCACTTCTCAAATCTCATTCTGAAGTGGAAAACCAGAAGCCAGAAATACTCCTGTTTTAAATGAAGTTGTTGAGTCCCTACTCCATGCCTGGAAACTTGCCATAATGCTGGGCCAAACACAGGGACATCTCCCAGCCTGACCTCGGGGGAGATGGATGGGTGCCAGGCACTAGTCCCAGCCTTCTGGCCCAACTGTGTTTGTGGATGCTCCATCCCTCCAAGAACCACCTGGGCATCTGCTCAGGCAGGATAAACTTCCTTAGAGCTGAGGACGGTCAGCCTTTCCCAGGCAGAGAGGTGTAGTCTGGAATTCAATAGGACCAAACCCAGCTATACCTGCTTGACCCCAGATAATCTACATATTCATTTTAGAGATGTTGCAGCACAAAGAGGCCAGACTCCTCCTGAGACCAAGCCATTCATGTAGCGGAGGAAGGCTGTTCATACACATTCCTTCAGCACTGAATGAGAAACAGCTCATGGCTCACAATTTTAGGGAACAGGTTTTTGGAGAGGAGCTGAAGTCTGTGCTCATTACTCAGCTGCTGCTTTGGCCTTGTTCCATGGCTGGGGTAGAAGTGGGGGTTCTGTAGTCTAAGGCAGACCTTGCTTTAATCTGAGTTCAGCACGGCTGCCCAGATGCTGCTCTGCCTTGCTTGATAATGGACTTTAGAAAGCTCTAGGGTGGATCTTTTCTTCCAGGCCCCAAGCCCTCCACCTACCGGCCGTGAAACCTGGTTTCCTGCCCTGGACATAGGCCACCCGGTTGGTGGGGTGGTTCAGGCTTGTGGGGCCGGGGAGAGGTACCCCCATCATAGACCCAGGGTCACACACAAACCCCTTCCTCTCCCTGCCCTTTGGGAGAAGCTCTTTATTCCTAGAATATGACGTGGATCCCTTTTCAACGGTCTTTTCCTTCCTGCCCTGCCTGCCCTGCCTAGGTCTTCGCAAAGGACCTTGAAATTGACTGAGAGAGGTGAGGAAACTCAGCAGAGCAGTCTTTGCTCTTTTCTGGTTGTTGCCACACTCGTTTAGGGGGGCAGGCAAAAAATGGGACCTGGCTCCTCTTTGCCAAAATGAATTGTCCAGGGAACACAGTGCTCTTCTTTTACCGTGTTTTTCTCCTCCCAGTACAAGACCTGGAAAGGAAAGTAAGTGGGAGCACCAGGAGCTCTTGGAAGCTGAGGGCCTCGGACACTGGGGGTCCCTTCAATGAGGGGAAGCCCTCTTTACTAGAAAGAATCCCCATGAGATTAGCCACACGGTGAGTCCTTCCCCCGAGCTGGGGAGCCGTTCTGTAAGATGAGTCTGCACATTTCGTGGTGAGGACTATTTCTAGTAAGGGATCCGGAGTTGTCAAGTGTGTCCTGGGTTTAAGAGGTGGCTTGACTCTCGAATGTAAAACTGACTGTGCCTTAGCATCACCCTGTCCAGTGCCCCTGGGGCAGCTGGTGGTGTCCAGGAGAATGGATTCCTGCTCCAGATGTAGATGCTTTTATTTGGTTTGGGGGTGTTCCTATCTTCTGCTCTACAAGTTGGGAGGGGCCAAAGCTAGTGTCCAGGAGACTTGTGCCACAATTTGTTCGCAGTTTACGCAAACTCAGCGCTAAAGCTCCCAAGTAGAATCTGACTGGCAAATCAGCTGCAGCAAGCGGAGCTTTTATTTCCACTCCCTTGAATGGGTGTCAGTGCTGCTGAAGCATAGGGAAGAGGAGGGACAGAGCTGTTGGTCTGAGCCAAGGGGTCGTGAGCTTGGGGTGTTCCTCCCCTCCTGCAAGAAGGGGCAAGCAGAGCTCCTTAAGCAAGCTTTTTTCTTACCACTAAATTGGTTTCCTTTTCATCCAAAAGTTGGAACGCCCCAGATTTACACTATAACAAGCCAAATCTGAACTCTGAGATTCTAAAATATATATATTATGTTCTTACTGATTTTTAGAGAGAGGAGAGAGAAACATCAATCAATCGGCTGCCCTCTGCACACCCCCTTCTGGGGATTGAGCCCACAACCCAGGCTTGTGCCCTGACCAGGACCTCTCGGTGTTTGGGAGGATGCTCAACCAGTTGGCCAGGGCAAATTCTAAAATATCTTAAACCACAAGAGAGAAAATCTAGATCCGCAGGCCTTCTGTTTCTCTCCTCTGAGTCAGATAGCTCTAGCAAGCAAGGCTCATTGGCTAATTCCTAATGCACTGACAGGAGCCATCCCATTAAGGCGACTTCTCAAAGCCTGACCCTCTGGATTACAGATGCCTCATTATCAATAAAAGGCATTGATTGAATTGGATATATTTATGTGACTGCGGGCATTCATGGCTGTAGAGTCTTTGACCATAATGTTTATGTAATGGGAACTATCTTGTAAACTTGAAAAAAATAAAGTTTTTATTTTCTATACAGTTTTGCTCCTGTGTCTTTTCTGAATAGGATCAACACAGCTGCCCAGCTGGTAGGCACCTAGGTAAGGTTATAAAAATCTGAAGAGCTCATTATAAAAATCTGGAGTTCATTAAAAGATACTACTCTTTTAATAACTGATTAATTTCACCAAAAAGGTAGAAAAAATAACCAACCTTTCAGTATAAATAAATGTACATGGGGGGAAATTATTTGCAAGGAAAAGTTTGTTTGTTTTAGCTGATCCTCACCTGAGGATATTTTTCTATTTATTTTTAGGGGGGTGGGAGGGAGAGAGCAACACCCAGGTGAGAGAGACACATTGATTGTCTCCTGCACACACCCCAACCAGGGCCAGGGATTGAACTTTAAACCCAAGCACATGCCTTGACCAGAATCGAACCTGCACCCCTTTGGAGCATGGGTCGGAGCTCTAATCACTAAACCAGGACTAATTAACTGTCTATAAAATATATTGAGCCCGGCCGGCGTGTCTCAGTGGTTGAGCATCAACCTATGAACCAGGTGGTCAGGGTTCGATTCCCAGTCAGGGTACATGCCTGGGTTTCGGGCTCAATCCCCAGTGGCGCATGCAGGAGGCGGCCAATCAATGATTCTCTCTCATCATTGACGTTTCTCCCTCTCCCTTCCTCTCTGAAATCAATATATATATATATTGCTTTTTTAAAGTTTAGGACTGGTATAAGATTTCATTTTTTGTCAAATGTGTTGAAATTTAATTATTAGAGAGTAACTTGCTGTGCTGAGCTTAAAACACAAAAGCAATAAAGCAAACTGACATCAAACCTTGTTTGATTTGGCCTGATTTCATGTCCCATCGGCAATTTTTTCTCATTTCAATTCTTCAGATTTGGGTCTATCCGTTGTTGGTCTGGAAAAATCAAGAATTCTTTTGCGTTTTATTTCAATGAAGGAAATCAGAATTCAGATCTAGCTTCCAAGTACTATGTCAGACTACAAGGGTGTTGTTTTTTTCCCAAATTAATCACCTCAGAAAAGATGGGGTTGCCATGTATTCTAATCATTCAATCTTTTCAACAGAAAGTTGTACATGAGGGCTCTGTTGGCTCAGTTGGTTGAAGCATCATCCTGTCCACCAAAAGGCTGTGGGCTGGATTCCCCGTCAGGGTGAGTACAGGAGGCGATGGATTGATGTTTTCTCTCACATCAATGTTTCTCTCTACCTCCCCCTTCCTCTCTCTAAAAACAAATAAATGAAAAAAACAAACATATCCTTGGGTGAGGACTGCACGTTTCTCAAAAAACTTTTGGTGGCAGACAATTCAGGAGGTTTTTATGTTTCAAAAACAGGTTTCTTGACATTTGAAAAAAATGACTGATGGGAATTTTCAAAGGAAGTTTCTAACGGTTTATGTCACTCATCTTTTTAAAGCTTTTGATGATTCTGTAAACTCTTTTTATCTTCACCCGAGAATAATTTTTCCATTGATTTTTAGGGAGAGTGCAAGAGAGGGAAAGATACAAACAACGATGTGAGAGAAACACATCAATTGGTTGTCTCCTGCACCAGTCCTGACCGAGGTATATGCCCTTGACCGGAATTGAACCCGGGACCCTTTGATCCATAGGCTGGCGCTCTATCCACTGAGCCAAAAAGTTTTAAGTATATATACAAATGAAACTTTTTCTATAGCTTTTTAGGTAGTATCAGTATACATTGTTTGGAGTTAACTGCATACATATTGCCATCATTTGACACCTTCATCTAGAGTATAGATGAGAGCTTTGGCAAAAAATTCCTTGTTTCTCCAATCCACAGACCTCCTGAGAGCAGCAAAAGGTTCCGCCTCCCTGGCACCATTGCCCACTTCCACATTCCTTAAGCCACCTCATCACTTACACGCTCCCTGAGTTCCCAGCAAAAAAACCTTCACCTGGGCTCCCACATTCACTTCTGGCACTAAAGGTGTTTGTTTGTAGCTACTGCTGGGCCCAGCAGCAGAGCACCACTCAGTCCACATCTGGGTCCTGGTGCCCACCTGAACGATCAACCCCACACCGGCTCGCCAGCTCCCGAAACGCAGACGGTTGAGGAGTCCTGCCTACGTCCAGCCCCTTCTCTCCGTCCTCTTCACCGATTCTGAGTAGTGGACTCTGTGTCCCTGGGCCCTTCTTTCCAAGCGGCTTTGAGTTCTGTAGATTTAGTTTAATGACACAACTAGTTTGGAGGATTTTATAAGGTTTTAATAACAAACTAATAATACTGTTCAACAAAACAACATATGTGTCTCTCACCTGCAGAGACATACGCACACACCTCGTCCTCTCACAAAAGGTGCCGAGGTAGAAAGAACACTGCCTAACATATAAAACCCACTCCATGAGCTGAGCCATGGCCCAGACCACAGGTTCACAAGGCACCTGGTTAAAAGGTAGCCCCTTGAGAGCAGGGGCAGAGGCCGGCCCAGCTACACTAAGGCCTTGAACAGGTTGATGGAGGCCAGCCAATTGGGGCATCCATGGCTTCCAGGATAGGTGACCCAAGGGCTGAGATAACACCTCCACCAATTATTTGGGTGAAAATACCAACTCTGGGCTGCTTTGGGCACCAGATATACTGGTTGGAAGGAAGAGAAAAGAGGATCTCTTCTGTCCTCTCCAAGTGTTTTTTATATAATTGAGGCTCTTGACCCTCTAGACTAGTGGTTCTCAACCTTCCTAATGCTGCGGCCCTTTAATACAGTTCCTCATGTTGCGGTGACCCCCAACCATAAAATTATTTTCATTGCTACTTCATAACTGTAATGTTGCTACTATTATGAATCATAATGTAAATATCTGATATGCAGGATATATTTAGGCGACCCCTGTGAAAGGGTCGTTCAACCCCCAAAAGGGTCGCGACCCACAGGTTGAGAACTGCTTCTCACCTTCTTCTGACCCTTGAAGGCAGGCCTCTGTCTTATTCAACGCTAGTCTCCAGTACCTGGCAAGATCAGGCAGCAAGTGCTTGTTGAGTGAGTCAAGGCCCGTAGGTAGCAGCACAATTAGCTTATCTTTTCCTGCATTCTAACGATTGATTGCATGTGTCCTGTCCCCTGGCTGGGTCTGACTCTGCCTCAAAGGACCCCATTTGCCTCCCCCGGCCATGGCAAAGCAGCCTCATCCCTAGCCTTGGAGAAAAAATTCTGAGCCAAGTGGTCCATGCGCCTGTTCTGAGGCGGCTGACAGTACTCGAGGGAGCGGAGGGCGGTTGTCCCATCCACCTCGGCAGGTTCCCAGTGGTAGCTGGGGTGCAGCCAGCGGTAATAGACGAGCCGCAGAACCAGACCCAAAAGGAAGCTGGTGCCGCCCACAGGCAGCAATATCTGCAGCGGGATCCCACTGGGCAGCCATGCACTTTGCGTCAGCCAGGTGACCACCATGAGAACGCTGTCACTCAGGAGAAACACCAGGTGGATGGTGGCACGGCCTCGAGTGTGACCCTCAGCCACATTGAACCAGGAGAAATAGAGGATGGTGGCCACCGTTGCCCGGTAGAGCCACTCAGAGCGGGGATCTGGCATAAAATCGGTGCCCTGAAACCAGACCCAGAACAGCAGCACCAGCCACAGGCCCAGGAAGTGCAGAGCCACATAGCGGGGGAAGAGAGCTGAGAACAGGGCCACAGCCAGGACTCGGGGCCACAGCAGCAGCAGGTTCCACAGGAAGTAGATCACGGAAGAGCCCAGCCCCAGGACAGGCTTGGAGGGGAGGCAGGTACGCAATGCCCGGTGGTAGTCAAGCAGTGCCCATGAGATACCCACGAAGGACGTACAGATGCCAACCCCTGTGGAAAGGAAAGAGGAAACAGCTGAGCCCTGTGGGCAGCCTGCCTGATACTCCCCAGAGCTCACAGGTTCTGGGGGCTTCATAACCACCCTGAGGTGGTATGAGAACCCCCAACTTGTTGAAGGGAAACTACAACTGGAGAGCAGTGTTCTCACAACCATAAATAGGCCTGAGATTCAACTATGGGGTCTGCCTTTCACCACAAAGGTTTACTTTTCAGGTGCCACCTGAGACGTACGCACCCTCATCTGCACCCCGGGGCCTTGGCATCTTAAAGGGCCCTGCAACCCTTCCTTTCCCGGAAGAGCCCAAGCCTTTCTTGGATCTGAAACTCAGCAGTCCCCGTTTCCCCTTTCTTACTCTCAGAAAGGGAAGCTGGAAACCCCATGCGGTGGCAACAGGCCTCTGAAGGTGCCCTGCTGTATGGATGGTACATCCTCACACCCTCCCCTCCCTGCTCAGACTGGGCTTGGTCTCGATTTTCCAAGACTCGAAGTGTACAGGGGGGATCCTATCCCACCTACTTGTTGTCCACGATGGTCTAGAAGCCCCAAGGTCCCCAGGGAGGGAGGAAAGCGGCACTGGAATGTCTCTAGAATGCTTCCTCCTGCCTCCTTCCCATCGCATCCATTCGCCAGATGTTTCCTGGGAACCTGTTATGGGCCAGGACCGCATGCCCAGCCTGGAATCACATCTGGGGCCATCGTCCTCTCTAACTCCCACGCTTTAGGTCTCAGAGCCGTGTTCTTCCAGCCTGCCCCGCACGCTGCATTCTGAGCTGGACAAGCTTTGCTGTTAGGTAGGCTAGGGGCACATGCCCCGTTGCTCCTAGCCTGCTCCTCCTTACCCCAAAATATCCCCTAGAGCCACACATCCAGATCTGACCCTACCCACTTATGTTGAACTAATTACCAATTTCCTTATCTCTGAGTTCCTTCCGGGTAGGAAACAAATTCTGCTCCCCTGGGATCCCCAGGCAGCCCAGTTCCTGGCACAAATTTTGCTAAATAAAAAGTTGAGAAAATCCGTCTCTTCCCTCACTCCTCTCCCCCACATTCCCTACACAGACAGTGTAGACTGTATCCATTTGGCCCTGGTCCTAGACGCTCACTGCCCTCAAACAGACTAACAAAAATGTGTGCCCGGTATATGCTGTGTGTCCCAGGGCAAATCACTTGACCTTTCTGAACCTCTTTCCTCTTGTGCAAAATGGAGATAAACATAGCACCAACCTATAGGGCTTGATGTGAGCACTGACAATAAAGCATTCTACACAGTGCCCGGTTACCAGCAGGCACTGGATCGCCATGGCTGCTGTTACTGGTCTTTTTCAATTACTACTAGACTCAAAAGAGCAGCTGAAAGCATCCCTGAAGATCAAGTCCAACCCCATCTTGTACAGCTGTGGAAACGGAGGCCAGAGAAGGGAAGGCTCTCCAGGTCACACAGTGAGTGATGGCATTTACAGCGGGGGTGGGGGGGGAGGGGGGAGCAGGACAGGAGGCAGGGGCGTGGCAGAAAAGGAGCAGCCCTGGCCCTGGAATCAGACACAGTTGGAGTCCATGGACTCACGACTTCCCTTTTAACTACCTGCTTTCCAGCCAGCCCAGCAGGGCAGGGGTTGATCCTTGCTCACAAAGATGCTAATAACAACTTGAGTGTTTGTTGAGCGCCCAACAAACATTTTATGTAACAACAAGTTGTCTATTATGCGTCGTACCCTACACACTCACTTTATCTGTTGCCTTCAAAAGAGTAAAAATGACCATTATGCTTTATCATGCACCAGAGACTTGGTATATGCATCACCTCCCTTGATCCTTTCATCAATCCTAGGAGGTAGGATTATGTGTCATGTCCATTTCACAGATGAAGACAAACCGATACTCAGAGAGGCGGAGTCATTGGCCCAAACTCCTACTGCTAGTGTTGGGATTGGACTTTGGAATTGAACCCAGACCTGCCTGACGAAGATGCGCTCCTCTCTTCTAAGCAGTCCTTAGGAAAGAGTGGGACCATTTCTGACATCTGTGGGGAACTTTCTCGAGCCATAAAAGGGGGGTGAGCTGCTGCCAGGGCGACTACTCACACTGGTAGTACTCAGCCTGGCCACTCTGCAGCACGATGGCCAGCACCAGCGTGAGCTGCGGCGTCTTCTCCAGGAAGGTCTCAAAGAGCCGCAACATACTGATGTCCAGGGAGAGGAAGTCGGCGTAGGCCAAGTCGAACTGGGAGGGCGTCTCCTGCTGCCACACCAGCAGCCCCTGCTGCAGCCCTTGCATGCACCTAGGCACATAGGGATGACCCAGGGGCCAGGTTAGTGTCCCGAGGCATTCCTCCTTCCCCTGCTTCCCAGGTAGCTGCAGGCAGGCACCAATCCTACAAGCTGTGGGACGCTGGGCAAGACAGAGCGTCGGCCTGTGGACTCAAGGGTCCTGGGTTCAATTCCGGGCAAGGACAAAGGCTCCGGTTGTGGGCTCAATCCCCAGTAAGGGGTGTGCAGGAGGCAGCCAATCAATGATTCTCTTCATCATTGATGTTTCTATCTCTCCCTCTCCCTTCCTCTCTGAAATCAATAAAAACATATTTTTTAAAAAAAAAAGAAGTGTTCTGCCAACACATTAAAAATAATAATAATAATTACTGCTGCTCCTGCGGGCCAGGCACTATCCCAAGTTCATCACAAACCTTCTCCATTTAGGCCTTACAACATCTGCATTTTACAGGTGGGAAAACATGACCAACGAGCTAATAAGCAGTGGTGTCTGAATATCAAAGGCACGCAAGAAAATTGCCTAAGATGACAGTTCTCAAATGTTAGCAAGCCCAAGAATTTCTTAGGATCCTGTGGGGAAGGGGGGCCATTGAGAACTTCTGAGCACAGGTGAGACAGGTCCGATTGTGCTGTAGAAAGAACTCCCGGGTGTGGCGAGGAGGAAGGGATGGAGGGAAGGAAGCAGAGGTCTATTTAGGGAGAAAGGACAAGAGCCTCAGAGCGGTGAGGATGGAGACCAGGGCAGAGGTGAGAGAGTCCAGAAGTTGGACAGACAGGAATGGGTGACCCACTGGCCTGAGGGGGGAGTGGAAGATGCACCAAGGCTTCCACCACCCACAACTGGTCTCAGTTGGTTACTGGGAGGGGAGCCCATTCGCTCACTGCACATTCATCAGACATGTACTGTTACCTCGCCTGGACGGACTTGACAACACAGCAAGGAAACGCAGGCAGCCCTGGGTTGGGGCTCTCCCTCAGCAGGTCCCCCCAATGCCACGGCAGGGCCCTGCCTCAGCCTAGTCACAGGCAGACACAGAGATCACTTTCAAAACCAAAGCTCAGTGCATTGTCTGCCTCACACTCAGCAGAAATAGGCGACGGGAAGATGCCTGATACAGTGATGGATTCAGGGCCAGAATGGTAACGTGTGCCTCTCATGCCCCCCAACCCCCTGGAGTTTTACTGATGCCTGTACAGTCCCTCAGGCAAAATGCAACATTCAAAGCCCTCTCGCCCTGGACACTCGACGCAGCTTTGTCAAGACAAGAGCTGGAGCCCTAACCGGTTTGGCTCAGTGGATAGAGCGTCAGCCTGCGGACTGAAAGGTCCAGGGTTCAATTCCGGTCAAGGGCATGTACCTTGGTTGCGGGCACATCCCCAGTACGGGTGTGCAGAAGGCAGCTGATCGATGTTTCTCTCTCATCGATGATTCTAACTCTCTATTCCTCTCCCTTCCTCTCTGTAAAAAAAATCAATTTAAAACAAAAAGACAAGAGCTGGAGAGACTCTGTAAAAATGGACTCAAGCCCTCGCAGGTTTGGCTCAGTAGATAGAGCATCAACCTGTGAGCCGAAGGGTCCCGGGTTCGATTCCAGTCAAGCGCATGTACCTTAGTTGCAGGTTCCTCCCCTGGGCCCTGGTCAGGGCTCCTGCAGGAGGCAACCAATTGATGTGTTTCTCCCACATCAATGTTTCTCTCTGTCTTTCCCTCTCTCTTCCACTCTCCCTAAAAATCAATGGAAAGACATCCTCGGGTGAGAATTAACCACAACAAAAATGGATTCAAAAGCAGATCCTGACTCCACCCACCCCATCCCAACCCAGACCCACATCCTGCCCTGACTTTACCTCATGACTCTGACCCCTTGGTGTCAGTTTCCCCAACTCTAGAGGGCCTTGCCAATTCTGGAAAGGATGAGTCAGACGCCATCTCTGCCCTCTTACTTGGTCAGGGTGGGGAGCAGGGGGAGGCGGAGAGGAAATGTTCAGGGAGAATACAGCTGGGAAAGAAAGGGTGAGGCACTCAGGGGTGAGGGAACAAGTGGGGGTCAGGGCTGCTGAAACTCTCCTGAAGCTAGCTAGCATTTGCACACAATTCACAGGTCTCCTTTCATTTAATCCTTACCAAACAGATGACCATCCGCACTGGAACAAAGAGTAAACTGAGACCTACAGGAGTCAAATGTCTTGCCCAAGGCCCCATCCACAGCTAAAAGGGTCGCTGGTCCGTCTGCTTGTCTCTGCCTTAGCAGCCGAGCTCTCTGTTCTTTCCCTCACTCCTCACAACAGGCCTGCCTGCCAGACACACCTTTAGATTACTATGTATATATATCCTAAATAATAATGAGCTAATATGCTAATTAGACCAAATAGCAGATCAACTGTCTGGACAACGTTCCGGACGAAGCCGTGGATGTGAGGGCTGAGACCCTTGCACGAATTTTGTACATCAGGCCTCTAGTCTATAATAATAAAAGCGTAATATGCTAATTAGACCAGACATCCTTCCAGATGTCCTTCTGGATGAAGCCAGGGCTGCGAGGGAAGCCCAGGTCCTGGGTGCCAGAGGGAAGGAAGCCAGAGTGCTGGCAGCCAGGGGAAGGAAGGCCTACTCTTGCACAAAATGGTGATTGGGCCTCTATGTATATATGATAGAGTGCCCTTGACTGGAATCGAACCTGGGACCCTTCAGTCCAAAGGCTGGCGCTCTATCCACTGAGCCAAACCGGCCAGGGCTACTACCTCTTTTTAACAGGAGAGGAAGCCGAGGTTCAGAGAAAGACAAGAATGAGGCCACAGATGGTAAAGCCAAGACTGGGTCCCAGAGAGGTCTGACTCCAATCACGCCTTCCTGCTCTGGGCCTGCTTCTTTCTGTACCTGCGCCAGGCAGGGTGGGGCTAGATGAGCTGAGGGCTATCAAATTAAGGAGCTGGAAACTCAGGTGCCCACGGGGTCCCTCCCCACCCGCTCCCCGTGTCAGGGCGCTCTCCGGTACAGGTGGCCCAGCCGCGGGAGTACGCGGGCGCCGTCTCCCCCTCCCCGAGGGCGGGGCGCTCACCTGTACAGGTAGCCCAGCTGCAGGAGGTGGAGCAGCGCCAGGCAGCGCACTGAGAGCTGAGACGGGTGCAGGCCGGCGGGGTCGGCGCGCAGCCAGACCCAACTGAAGACTTGAAGTGCGACCGAGGCGAGACCCAGCAGCGACACCACCAGGGCGGCCCACAGGTAGCGACCGCTGAGCACATACTGGCTCACCGCCCACAGGTCGGAGCCCAAGTGGAGGAGGAAGGCAGAGAGGCCCAGCACGCCCAGGACCAGGTCCCGGAGGAGGATGGCGCGCAGTGAGCAGGGCATGACCCGCCAGCCTCCCCCGCTTCTGCCCTCTCGGCCGGGACTCGCCCGCCCCGCCGCGGTCCTAGCGGCCGGAAGGAGGCAGTCGCAACCCTCGGAGTCGCCTAGGGCCCGGGCCTCCCGGGCGGGACTTCCCCGTCCCGCCCTGTCCGGGGAGGAGCGAGGCCCAGAAGCCCCGCCCAGGACGCCGGAGGCCCCGCCCCGCCCCGCCCCCGAGGTGAGGCCTCGGGCGCAGGATTCCCGGCCGCGCTGACCCGAGGTGCGTGCCTGTAGCTCATCAGCTTCTAACTGCCTTGTGCTTGCATCTGAGGCCCCTGTGGGTTCAGGACGGCGACAGTGGCGCGGAGAGGAGTGCCCAGGCTGGGACTGCGACCCCTCCCTTTGCCACACAGAGAGGCCTGTTTTGAGCGCAGCTTGGGGACTTCGTGAACCGAAAGAGCCTCGAGGTTGGGCCTGTGCAGGGGAGACCAAGGGCATCGTCCTTGCGGCTCATTTTACTCCCAGTAGCCTGGGGGGGGGGGGGACTTTCACTAACAGCCAGGGAGTTGCTTTAGAGACTATGTACATATTGAAAGGGTAATGCACATAATAAGACACATCAGGAGCCTTTTTAATACGTATAAAACGTGAAACTGGGAAGGAATGGGCTTGTGGTGCGGTCTTCGCGCTTCTTTCCTGATCTGGCTGCCCCATCCCCGTTCAGTCTGCGAACGCCGGGAAGATGAAACAGTCCAGCCCTCAGTGGGTGACGCTGGCCCCAATGCACCCAGAGGAAGGCACACCCAGCGATCCAGCAGGCGGCGGCACCCCAGGTCACCACGCGAGCAACGCGCTCAGGCCTAGCTGCGCCGCCAGCAGGAGCGGGAGCGGGAGCCCGGGCCCGGGGGCAGCGGCGGGGCCGCGCAGGCAGGTGGCGTAGGAGTCCAGGGCCACTTCGCGCAGCGCGCACACGTGCTCGGCGCGGCAGATGTCGTCGCAGGCCCGCGTGTCGAAGCTGACCGAATTGTAGACATAGTAGCGCTGCAGCGTGCCCTGGTCGCTGGCGATGCGGCCCAGCACATCGTGCATGGAGCGGGCGCCTGCGTCGGGCACAGCGTAGGCCTTGGTCAGCTGGTACTCGAGCTCCCAGCGCGCTGTTCCCTGCGCGTTCGCCTGGCTCAGGTTCATGAAGTAAGTCGTCATGTCCTGGAGAGGGGGCAGGAGGCCGGCTGTGAACAACTGTCTGCTTCCACCCCCCATCCTGCTTCTTGCCTTTGCCCCCAAACCCTCCATAATGCCTGCTATTAATGAGCATTTACTGCTTACCAGGGTGTGTGTGTGTGTGTGTGTGTGTGTGTGAGAGAGAGAGAGAGAGAGAGAGAGAGAGAGAGAGAGAGAGAGAGAGAGAGACATCTGCTAATTGAATCTGATGAAGTAACTGTGCTTATCACCCCCATTTCACAGATGAAGAAACTGGGTCCTAAAAAGGTTAATTTCTTTGTCCAGGGTTCCACAGGTGTTCAGTGGCCAAGACAGGAGTGGAACCAGGTGGTTGACCCCATGGCCTGTGATGTGTAAGAATGTCAGCTCCAGGAGAGCAGTGACTCTGTTTTCACTTAGGTATCTCCTGCGCTTAGCACCAGCCTGGCACATGGCAGATAATTAATGGTTTGTTGAATAAATTAAGGAATACTGTTTCTTTGTCATTTTAATAACCACAAGCACATCCCTGGAGGTGACAGACTGCTTGATGAGTCGGGAACCTGCGTCAGCTGCAATGTAATCGGTGTAGAGAAGACAGACCTGTGGGCAGTGGGCCTGCGGGCACACTTGAATACCAGGCTGAGGAGGTCCATCTTATCTTGGGGACTGGGGAGCCATTGAACATTATTGAGCAGGATAGAGACAAATGCTTTAGAACAGCGGTCGCCAACCGGTGGTCCCTGAGGTCCAAAAGGTTGGTGATCGCTGCTTTAGAAAGATTAATCTCTTCTGTGGTAGGTAGCAGGTGAGCTACCGCAGGGCAGTGCTGGAGGCAGAGAAATTAGTTAGAAGGCCTGTGGCAATGATCCGGGGTGAAGGGAGATTTGGGGAGAAAAAATGACCTGATTTGGTGGCAGGATTTGGAGCTAGCACCAGGGGTCTGATCCTGAGTTCTAGTGGGGGGGAGTATTAACTTGACCTTCCAGAGTGGTCATTAGAGTGTGGATTAGCTGGGAAAGAGTTAGGGAGTGTGGTGATGTGTTTAGGCCCCTCCCTCCCTCCCTCCTTCTCTCCTCCTCTAGCCCCAGCAGACCCAGGGCTCCTGACCTGCAGGCTCAGTGTGGCTCGGTCGTATTCGAACACTCGTATGCCTGGATTGTTGGCTCCATTGACCACTCCAGGTAATGTGGTTTTCCATGGGGTGACTCCAGGTGTAAGGAACATGACACTGATGGGGGCACCTTTTAGGAGAGAGACAATGGGACTGGGAGAGGCTGGTGAGAGGTGGGAGGGAGGCTGGCAGGTGCCCTCCAGGTTGAGTACCTGATTCATCATAGAACATCCGAAAGCTGTCCGTGTGATGGTGCCCGAAGAACTGCCCTGCGAGGACTCGATGATGCTTCTGGACCACCTTCAGGTACTTCTCGTTGAATCCCTCCCGGAACCACATTTTGTTCCCTTTCTTCTCAAAGAACCCCGGGGGCACATGGCCAATGATGTACACCTGTGCGGCAGGAGTGCCAAGAGGGGCTCAGAGATGCCCTCCCCAGCCCTTCATTTCCACCTCTCAAAACCTGCCCATCTCCCCAGAGGCAAGCAGACAGGTTCAAGTGCACCCCTCTGCTTTCCCTCGTCTGGGCAGATGCCAGTGTGCTCTGTACCCAGCAATGTACTCACGCTTCCCACCTCTGCTTGGCCCGCGTGCCTGCCCCCTTGAGTGCCCTCTTCATTTTCACTTCCGTAGTCCTACTCAGACTTCAAAACCCAGTTTAAAGGACACCTCCTCCTGAAACCTTCCTGATCCTCGCACACTGGCCTCCTCTAGGAGAGCCGGGCACTGTAACTGAGCCTGCCCTGCATGACCGTGTAGCACATGCTAAGTGTTCATGTGTGTTCACATCTTCCATTCCTTGGATCACTCAGCTAAGGATTCCTGGGCCCTTGGCCACCACTGCAAGAAGTGGAATGGGGGTGAGGGAGAAGGCAGTTAGGAGCATGAACTTTGCAGTCAAACTACAGCTTGGACACCAGCCGTGTGTCACTGCTCTGAGCTTCAGTGTTGTTGTTTTTGTTTTGTTTTGTTTTATAATTTAAATTCTTTATTGTTTAAAGTACTACATGAGTCTCCTTTTCCTTCCACTGACCTCTCCCAGCCACTCCCACCCCCCAGCACATGCCCTCACCCCCCTAACTGTCTGTGTCCATTGGTGATGCTCATATGCATGCATACAAGTCCTTTAGTTGATCTCTTACCCCCTCAGCACTCATGAGCTTCAGTTTTTTCATTGGGAATAGCACCTAACTGGTGGAGCTTTGAGAGTTAAATAAGATAATAGAGTGAGTGCTCAGAAGCACCAGCCATGAGATCCTGCTGGGAGGTGCTGCTGTTCCATGCAGGGACTCAAGCAAATGAGACACAGGTTCAGTCCTTGGGGAACTGCCAGTCCACCGGATTAGCTGGACACACCTCAAGGGCAATGTCAGGGATGACCAGCAGACCCTGAGCGACGAATGAACAGATTACTCTGACACACGTTTCTGTGAAAGAGAAGGCTAAGCTTTAGCTTTAGCAACTAAAATAGCCCCAATTGCCTGCCTCATTAGCTTTTTGTTGTAACAACAGCTTGAACTAAAATTAACCTCTAGATACAATCAGCAGGGTAAGTATCCTTGAGAAAGCACATGCTTCTATAAGGTCGGGTCTTTAAAGACTAAACATAGAGATTCTAGCAAAACACCCCAGGGGATAGGACTTGTTTGGAAAAGTCATAGTAGGTGCTGCCACCTTTGGCAAGGTTCCCCTAGAAGCCCCCAACCTTTCAGAGAATCCTCCTTACAGGCATTCCTACCAAGTCCTGTGCTTCCCTGCAGGGCAGGGCACCACCTTGAAGTCTAGCCCACAATGTGGGGTGCAGCCGTGGAGTGTGGCAGAAGGGAAAAGAGCACTGGAGTTGGAGTCAGGGATTCTGGTCTTGGCCCCACCACTTACTGTGTGACTTGGGATCATCACCACCCCTCGGGAGCCTCACCTCTGCAAAGGGCATTGGGGTCCCAGCCTCACAGGCTATTCTGAGGATGGACAAAGCCCCCTCCTGGTGCCAGGCTGGTAAAGACCCTCTGCCAGGGGTGGGAACGTCTGGCCTGCAGGCCATATAGGCCCATGAAATCATTTGGTCTGGCTCTTCCAAGGCATTGGAGGTGAGTTAATTAAATGTTTAACCAAATATAACAGGCTAATTTTTAAGTTGATAATTTTGTACGGCCTGCAAATGATGTTATAAGTATCTGAATGGCCCTTGGCAGAAAAAGGTTCCCCACTCCAGCCTGTGGTAGGCATCTGCAAAGAGCGGATGAATCTGTGCAGAGGTGAGAGACTCATTCAGGAAGTGATTTAAGAGTGAGAGGGAGAGAGGAAGGGGACGAGGTAGGAGCCCTTGCCTTTTCCCCAGCTCTGGAGGCGTTGCTCAGCACATCCTCCAGCCACTGAAACTGCTGGGCAGGGTCAGCCATGCTAGCAGTCTGCTCATTGCTGGTGTAGTACAGGTTGGTGTTGAGGACCACAACTCGCCCCGTCGTCCCCGGCAACTTCTCAGAATAGAACGCACCTAGGACATCACAGCCAGGGAAAATATGAAGGGGTCCTCTGCCTCTGACTAAACATACCTCTGCCCCCCTTTACTCTCTCACTTTCTCCCTCCCTTAATACTCCCTTCCCATCTCTCCCATAAGATGGGCATCATGGATTAAGACCTAAGGCTCTGGAGTCAGGTTACCTCGTTTCAAATCCTGCCTCTATCCCTTATTAGCTGTGCAACTTGGGAAAGTTACTTAACTTCTCTGTCTCAGTTTCCTCATCTGTGTCATGGTGATAACGATGAGGTGTGTTTACCCCTCCAGATGCATCATCAACCCTTCTCTACTCGGCTCTTTGCCCTGGGTGCTGACCTATATGAACTAAGCCAAGGGGCTTCTGTGCCACAGGCTTCTGGTTGGTCTGACCAGTGGGGAGGCCCAGCAGCAGGGGACTGAGGAACAGGAAGAGGAATCGGGGTTACCTTGGGCAGGCTGTCTTTGGGTCAGTTGTCCTCAACCAGGTGATCTTTTTCCCCAGGGAGCATTTGGCAATGCCTAGAGACATTTTTTGGTATCGCAAGTGGGGGTGTTACTGGCACCTAGGGGTAGAGGCCAGAGACACTGCTAAACAGCCTATAGTTCACAGCGCAGCTCCCACTACAAAGCCATTCTGACCCAAATGTCAATAGCGACAAGGTTGAGAAACCCTACTTGAACTGAATTAAAGGTCACTGCTCTTTCCTAGTGTATTTGCAAAGGGTCTAGTAACGCACTGAGGGTAGTGCTTGGCACACAATAAACTCTCAATAAATATTCACTGCTCATCCTCATTAGTGCCGTGGGGTTAAGAGCATGGGCACTGGAGTCAGCCCTGGATTCTGCTATCACGTCTGCCTCCTCTAAGGGACCTTGCCAAGTAATTTGGTATCTCTGAACATCAGTCTCCTTATCTATAAAATAGGGATAAAATCAGTACCAATCGCATGGGGAGGTGGTAATGATGCATTAGATTGGGCCTTGGCATACAGTGAGTGTGTATAGTAGCAGGTGGTGTTAGTACCTTCTTTGAAGCGAGCGATGGATTCATTATTGAGCCAAGGTCTCCATAGTTCTGCTGTCTGATTGTAGATATTGTTGCTCCCTGCTGGGAACTGGTTTTTGGGGTGAAAGTCGTGATTTCCCAAAGCAGCGTATACTTTAGTATCTGGGAAGGCAAGGAAAAATATGAAAATCTATATGGGAAAGCACTTGGAGTTAATCATTTCCAGTTGGCCACTGGCCATCAGAACTAACGGAGAAGAGCAATGAGAAAAAATCCACAGATGAGGAAAATACAGAGATAAAATGGAAACTTCCTTTAAGAGAATCTCGCTGAACTTTGCTGAGATCTGGGAAGGAGAAGCAGTGAGTTCTCTGATCCTGGACCCTAACCCCATTCCCAGAAGGAAGTTTTCTGGCCAGAGAGGAAGCATCAACTGAGAAGGAGAAAGCTAGCCCGGCCAGTGTGGCTCAGTGGTTGAGCATTGAACTCTGGACGAGGAGTTCACAGTTCAACTCCCGGTCAAGACACATGCCCGAGTTGCAGGCTCGATCTGCAATGTGAGGCATGCAGACAGCAGCCAAATTGATGATTCTCTCTCATGATTGATGTTTTTATCTCTCCCTCTCCCTTCCTCTCTGAAATCAATAAAAATAAATATTCTTCTAAAAAGGACACTTAGTATTTAGTGTTCCTTGTTCTTGTTAATTCCAGGGCCATCTTACTGTTAGGTCTGGTTCACTCCGGGAGGCCTTAGAAATTTCATTCATGAAATGAAAGTATCGAGTACCTCGTTTGTACCGACATGTAGACCCGGTACCAGGCACCCAGTCCCAGTCCCAGAGGCTCTGCATTGCAGCAGGTTGACAGGTATTGAGTAACGAGAGGTGTGTGGCTATTACGAAAAAGGAAGAGCCACTTGCTGTGGAAGTGTGTAACAGGAGTGGTGGAGTCAGGGGAAGGCCTCCTGGAGGAAGTAGCCTGTGATTGAGCCTAGGAGGGGGTGAGGAGGGGAGGCTGTCAGCCTCATCCCCACTTTTATTTCACCACTGTGTCTGGCCGATAGTAGTTGCTCAATAAATATTTGATGACAAACAAGCGCTCCTCTGAGTTCAGGGCTGGGCATTTTCCTTATATGAGCTTGGTTCACCCCAGGGAGTGATATTGAACCGATGAAGGAGGCTAGAGCCTCCAATTCTCAGTTGGGGAGATCCCTCTAACAAACCCTTGTCCTGTATAGCCTGCCAGGTCTAGAGAGCTCTGCAAAAAGGAATAAGTCGTAGAATTCTCACCAGGAATTATTCACAAGGCAGGAAGCCATCATTGTAACTGTCGGGAAAAACCTCACCTCTCTGAAGTAAATGCTGGCAGCCATTAAAGATCCATTTAAGAAAAACACGAATTTCTGGAACCTCAAGTGCAGAAGAGAAGGGAGAGGATCCCTCCCTCCTTGTGCTGCTTCTATGGGCCAGACTTTTGGAAGCTCCTCACAAGCCCGATGAGGTCATGACCTGACGTCTTGTTCCACCGCCATGTCCTCTACCCCTTAATTTCTGTCTCCCATAGTAGATGCTCAATACATATTTGTTGATTGCCTAAATGAGTGAATGGGTTGGCTTCTTTAATCCTCAAAGCAATCCTCTGGGCAGGTACCAGTTATTTTTCCCAGGAAGAAATGTGTCTTGATGAGATTACCCAGCTAGTGGGTGGCAGGGCCTGGAAGGGGCTGGGTTGGCTAGGCTTGTACATCTGCATTCACCACTCTACATAAAATGATACGTCTTACAGTCCATCTTGGATATCAGGAAAATCAGCAAATGTGCCAGTGTATTACAAACTGGAAAACCTTCTAGCCCAGCCAGTGTGGCTCAGTAGTTGAGTATCAACTTATGGACCAGGAGGTCATGGTTCAAT
Source organism: Murina feae (assembly GCA_004026665.1). Classification (NCBI taxonomy): domain Eukaryota; kingdom Metazoa; phylum Chordata; class Mammalia; order Chiroptera; family Vespertilionidae; genus Murina; species Murina feae. The sequence goes on along the minus strand of PVJC01007264.1, from coordinate 12,653 downwards.
TCCTGGTCAGAGCACATGCCCAGGTTGTGGGCTGGATCCCCAGTGTGGGGCGTGCAGGAAGCAGCCAATCAACTATTCTCTCACCATTTCCATGAATAAGTTCTGTGTGTATCCGCGGGCCAATTCGTTCTCATGTTCCTTGCAGGGCTGTTGCCATTATTGTCAATGGATGAAGGCTGCTACTGTCCCATGGCTCTACACCTTGCTGCTACTGTCCGTGGCACCATGTGGGGTTCAGGAAATGCTGGGAGGACTAATGGCAGGCTCTCACCTGGAAAGACCTCTCTGATGAGCTTGGTCAGGCGCTCCACAATCTTCAGCACAGCTGCTTCTCCCAGCCTCTCGTCGGGCACATGAGGGGTGTCATCCCTGCAAAACACCGCCAAACCAGTTTGGTGTGGGCAGCTCAGGATGGGGAATGAGAAAAGAGGTGCGGGGGCCGGGGGGCTCTACTGGGATAAAAGAGGCCGTGGAGCTGAGAGGTATGGCCAGGCTGAAGTTGGGAGGCACATAGGACAGAGTTCAAACCCAGCGGTTCTGCCGTTGACCTGCTGTGGATCCTTGGCGGGTTATCTAAACTCTCTGAGCCCCCATCAGCTCATCCATAAAAATAGGAATAATAATGGCACCTTCCTTCTCCTGTCCCTAAACCCCTGTGGGAGTGGCTGCATTATTCATCCCCCAACTTAAAATGTGGGAGTTCTCCACATGCGCAGGCATGCCATGGCCTTGCCCCAGCCACAGTGAGAGCGGCCCTCTGCTGAGGTCGGACACGGAAGGCGAGGGCACAGGCTTTGGAATCAGCCACGCCCAGGGTCCCTTTGAGCTTCATGTGAGGACTAAGGGGATGGGGCAGGAAGCTGCCAGGCGGCAGAAACCCAGGGGAAGGTTGCTGTTATGTCGGCTCTCACCCCGTCCAGAAGATGAAGTCTGGCTTCGGCTCGATCTCCTTCATGGCGTAGATGGAGGAATTGATGAGGACCCAGGGAGAATCACAGAGGTAGTCACCCCAGGGGCCCGAGTTGTGCACCGGCTGGGAGCCAGCTGATGGGCATACCTGGAGGGGGTCTGTGGACACCTTGTAGTCAGGGTCAAGGTGCAGGTCAGAGATGTGCCAGAACTTCCCTGCAGGGGAAAGGAGACCCTCCTCAATGCCAGGCCCTCCTGAGCCCGCACGGGGAGGCAGTCTGGGGGAACCGTGAGCTGGAGGAGGGGAGGTTGTGCAGGTGAAAGGGTCCAGAGAAAGTGGACCATGGGCCCTGGCCAGTGTGGCTCAGTTGGTTGAGTGTCAGCCCATGCACCATAAGGGTCGCTGATTTGATTCCTGGTCAGGGCACATACCCAGGTTGCAGGTTTGATTCCCAGTGGGAGCATGTATAGGAGGCAACTGTTCGATGTTTCTCTCTCTCTAAAATAAATATTACAAAAAGAAAGAAAGAGCCTGGCCAGCATGGCTCAGTGGTTGAGCATAGACCTAAGAACCGGGAGGTTGTGGTTGGGTTCCCAGTCGGGGCACATGCCCAGGATGCAGGCTTAATCCCCAGTGTGGGGCGTGCAGGAGGCAGCTGATCAGTGATTCTCTCTCATCATTGACGTTTCTATCTCCCTCTACCTTCCTTTCCAAAATCAATGAAAATATATATTTTTGAAAGAAAGAAAGGAGAGAGAGAGAGAGAGAGAGAGAGAGAGAGAGAGAGAGAGAGAGAGAAGGGAGGAGGGAGGGAGGGAGAGAGACTGGGCCACAGGATTTGCAAAAGAGAAAGAAAGAAAGAAAGAAAGAAAGAGAGAGAGAGAGAGAGAGAGAGAGAGAGAGAGAGAGAGAGAGAGAGAGAGAAAGAAAGAAAGAGAAAGAAAGAAAGAAAGAAAGAGAAAGAAAGAAAGAAAGAAAGAAAGAAAGAAAGAAAGAGAAAGAAAGAAAGAAAGAAAGAAAGAAAGAAAGAAAGAAAGAAAGAAAGAGAAAGAAAGAGAGGAGAAACTGGGCCACAGGATTTGCTCAGGGAGGCACTGAGTGGAGCAGAGCACAGGCTTATCTGACCCTGACCCACAAGGCCCTCTCCATCTCCCCACATCAGCATCCCCGGCATCAACATGAGAGATTGGGCTGAGGTGTGACCCTCAAGAAACCTTTCCTAAGGAAAGTGCTTGTCATAAAGCAAAGGTGGGGGTGGGCAGGGTTAAGCAAGCATACTAGGTGTGACCTTGGGCAAGTTTCTTCACCTCTCTGAGTCCATAATTACTAGTAGAGCCAGATTTTAGACTCCAGGGAAATACAAAAATCCAACCTGGCTCTGGCTGGTGATGCTCACTGGTTAGAGCGTTAGCCTGAGCACCAAAGTATCTCAGGTTTGATTCCCCATCAAGAGCACATACCTGGGTTGCAAGTTTGATCCCAGGCCCCAGGCCCCATTGGGGGGTTGGGGAGTGGGAGGCAACCAATTGATCTCTCTCTCCCCCCCTTTCACTCCCTCCCTTTCATTCTCTAAAAACAATCTGATCTAGGAGAAGGCTTACACACCAAATGTGTTGTAAGATCTTGCTAATTAATACCGTCAAAAACCTGGGGAGCAGATGTGGACATAATGTTAGACCAGAAAAGAAGGAATGTGACTTCAGATTGGGCTGAATTCCTCCTGTGGGTGTGCTCAGTGGGTCTAGATGCAGGGTGGCAAGTCAGGCCGCTAGGAAGGGTCCTGTTTGCTGAAGTGGTTGATTGAAACCTGGTCACAGCTCCAAACCAAGGGCGGCTGAAATGCCCAGAATCTCTCGGTGTGATGGAGAGAAGGGAATCCAAAAAAACAGGCTACACGGAGTGGGTTGGTTTTCTGTACCCAGTGCCAAGCCTGACAGAAACAGTTTCAATGACGTTTATTGAAGAGGGTTGAACAGGTTGGGCCGCTGGCCCAAATCCTGTTTCTGGCTAAAACAAGGGTGCGGCCTGGGATTTCCTCACCCTTCACCATTGCTGCCACTTCTGCCTCCATTTCCTGTGTCGCTCAGAGCCAGCAGTCAACACCTACCCAACCCTCACTGGGCCTCGGTGTCTGGCTTCTGCTGCTTTCAGGGTTAGACACCCAGGCACCACCCAAGCCGCAGGGCAGGCTGGAAGGTGAAGTCTGGCCCCTCATCACCACTTCTTGACTTTTCCTCCCTGGTGAGCCCTAGCTTTTACCCACCTTTCTGGATCGAAATCTGATCTCAGGAAAGAAGCAGAAACTTGGTCACACTAAGGTGTAAATGACCGACCAAACAAATCCTTATCCCTCCCGCGGGTAAGAATAATTTTAAAAGCAACATGAGCCCTGGCAGGCATGGATCCATGGTTAGAGCATCAGCCCATAGACTGAAGGGTTGCAGATTCGGTTCCGGTTAAGGGCATGTGTCTCAGTTGCAGGCTCGGTCCCCGGCCGGGTTAACAACAACAACAACAGACAGTATATATCAAGCAGCCAGCTGAAGCACAGCCCAGTATGGCCCAGCATAACGGCTCAATAAACAAATGTTAGCTTTTCTGGGACACTGTCCTTAGTGCTGGACTGTTTGGCCCAGGCTCTCAGCTGCTCCTGAGTAGGGTCTGAGGAAGTGGATGCCCAGAAGACTGACCAGGACTGAGCTGGCTCCACAGGGACAAGCGAGGAGCAGAACCCTGTGCCAGTCCTTCCCCTTGGCCTCAGTTTCTGCAACTGCAGAAAGGGTGTTGAATCATCGCTAAGGTTTCATGCAAAGAACTCCAGGGGAGGGCAGCGGGAATCCGAAGGGATACTACAGGTCCTGCCCTCTCACTGCCTTCCCTCCAACTGCATGGAAATGGAGCCCTCTCACAGGCATCTCAGACTGGACATATCCCCAGTCAAACTGCCATCTCCTCCTCCCTCATATCAGGGAATGACAACTCTGTCCTTCCAGTTGGAGCCCCCTCCTCTCTCACACCCACTGTCTGTCAGCAAGTCTTGCTCAGAAACAGACCATCTCCCACCACCTCCGATCCTATACCCCAGGCTGAGCCACCCTCCCCTCTCACTCGATGGTGGCAATCGCCTCCCCTGGCCTGGCTGCTTCTCCTTTACTAGGGTGACCAACTGTCCCGCTTTGCCCAGGACTGCGGGAGTGTCCAAGGCGCCAAACTTTAAGTGGCAAAATTAGGAAAGTCCCAGGCAGACAGAAAGTCCTTCGTGTCCTGACAACCTCTCCGCAGAACAGCCCGAGGCTCCTTTTAAACGTTCGCGTGTCGGATCACATCACAGCTTCCCCTAAAACCCTCTAATGGCGTTCCATTTCACTCCGACTCCTTACATTGTCTGCAAGTTTATACATGAGCCAACCCTCACCCCACCCCTGTGCTTCCCGGCCCTCATCTCTACCACCCTCGTGGTCCACTCTGCTCCCTTGCTCATCCTCACACACATCACCTGCATGTTCAGCTCAGGGCCTATGCACTGTCTGTCCTCTTACTGGAATGTTCTCCAGCTGTCCACATGGCTCTTCCTCTCACTGCCTCAGGTCTCTGTTCAAATGCCACTTTATTGGATGGCTCTGCTCTGGCCACCCCTCGGGCAGCCCCTGTATTCTGCTTTGTCATTTCCCATCGCACTGTTGCCTCTGGGAATACTATGCATGTCATCTGTCTTTGGGGTTGTTTCTTTCCAGGTGAAGGTGTAATGGGTTAAATATAACTTTGCTCTCTAGCCTGCTCTAGCCTGCTTGATAATGAGGAAAATAACCTTAGCTGTCTGACCTTGTAGGCCAGAGACTAGATACGCCCATGCTCTCATGCCATGCCAGGTGCATTTTTTAATTGAATAGAACTGTGTTGTTTTCAAGGCCACCATCGAGATAACCAATAACGAGTTAAAAGTCAGTGGGAAATTTTCACATCTGTTTTCCCAGCCGAGCCCCCAGTTACAGTTCTCTGTAAGCTGACAAGATATCAAGTCAAGGCCCTGATGACATTTGTAGTTTCTGTGAATAAAAGCTTGCCTAGCACAAACGTCAGGACTGCTGCAAGTGAAGGGCTCCCTGCATGGGAGAGGCTTGCAGCAGTCCACTGGTCAGCGCAATAAATCCTCGCTTGCTGCTTAAGACCTAATTGGAGTCGGTGGTCTTATTCTCTCGAACATTGGTCCGCAACAAAGGGATGCTTGGGGGCGCGGGGAGGGGCGGGCGCTTGGGGCTTTGCTTGTTTTCCTTTCTTTTCCGGTTCCGGGAATAGCTCATGGTACATGGCAGACCCTCAACCAATATTTGTTTTCAGTGAGTCCACGATCTCTTGCCACCTTCTTCCTCTACCAGCAGGCTGGGTCTCATGTCTCCACTTTACCTCTTAACAAGGTCGGTGTCCCTCCCCTGGCCGGCTGTCACCTCCACTTGTAACGTTCAGGCTCAGACAGCACCCCCACGGCCTACTAACTCTCTCAGGGCCTCCCAGCCCAGCTCCCTGCCTTGCTATTTTTAGCAGCACCTCCAACTTTCTGTGAGCAGCTGGCAGCAACCCCGATCCTGATTAGACAGGCCAGTAAGCCAGGACAAGTGAGACAGGAAAACAGACAGTCTGCTGCCATCTAGAAAATCTACATGCCAAGCAGTCTGCAGCCATCTAATCAATCCTATTAGATCTTCCCTAAACCAAGGACACTTAAGAATGAATGATGGGCACTTTCCTCCCCATCCAAAGGGCAAATAGCTTAAATCACCCTACTCAGGGAGACATAACAGAAATCCACGTAGTGCCGCTTGCCAACCATTCCTAAGGACAGATAAAGTTAAGAGAATAAACTTCAATCGGGAACATCAGCATAAGACCGCCCCTCAATGCCCAGCCCTGAAAACCCCTCAGAACCAAGGGCTTGCACCAGCTTTCCCTCCCGGGAGCACACCAGAGCCTCTCCTCTCCCCCCTTCCACAGGCATGCACCTCCTAAACGGTAAGGGACCCCGAGAGGCTTGCGGCCAGGGCAGCGGCAGTTCGTCCCAGACAAACCTCCTGAACCTGTGCCCAAGGTCCCCTTTTCTCTGACTGTTTAGTTTGCCAAAGCAGACCAGCCTGGCTCATGTCCCCAGCCCTTCCTTGTTTCATTGTCCCCAGCTTTAATAAACATCCTCTAAAACTCACCTGGGCTCGGGCTGAGAATTTTTTCCTGCAGGAAGTCAAAAACCCACACACTACTGCTGGCCCATGGCAGACGCATTCAAGAGCCAGGTCTCCTTCCCGGGAAACACTGAGTTCATTACACAAAACGAAGACATACAAGGCCTTTGCAGAGCCTACCTGGTCCAGCCCTGGCGACTCCCCAGTGGGCCAGGAAAATCAGCAGCTTGAGCAGGCTCATCCCTGGGGCTTGCATCACAGGGTACATGGGATTTTCCAGGAGCTGTTGTTCGAGCCACAGGCTTCCTAAACAGGCAATGGTGGCTGCTTGCCAGAGCAGAGCTTCCTGTCCTGTTACCTGGTGTTTCCAGTCATTGAAGGCTCCTCTGGCTTTTCCTCCTTTGCCCAGCAGGGTGTGAACTGGGTTCACCCAAGGTGCTACGCCAGCCAGACCTTTGGACTCTGAAATAGAAAGCATCACCCGTCCCACTGTTACAGGCTAGCAAGACGTTAGGAAAATTCCAGGACAAGTGGAATAGGGAAACTAAGACAAATGCTTAAATCCTTCCTTCCCTAAACCAAGGACACTTAAGAGGTCATGGTTTGCACTTCTCCCTAACCAGAGGGTAAATAGCTTAAATCATCCCACTCAGGGGAACAGACAGCAGAAATCCAGTTAGTGCCGCTTGCCAACCACACCCAAGGATAGGCAAATTAAGGGGATAAATCTCATTTTGGGACATCAGCATAAAGCTGATAAATAGTTTATTGGTCCTCCCCCAAGACCTAAAATGCCCAGCCTTTAATGCCCACGCCACTCCTTCCCCTTTCCTGTCCCCGACAGGCACATATCTCCTAAACTCCAAGGACCCCATGAGATTTGCAACTAGGGGAGCAATGGGCAGCAGCAGCGCATCCTGGGCTAATCCCCTAAACCCACATAGCCTACCTCTCCATGCCTGAAATCCCTGCTTCCCGTGGGATCTTTGTCCTACCTTGTATAAGCACCTGGCTTATGGGGGGCCGCAGAGCAGATTTTTGTGGATGACCTGCTGCTCTCCCATCCTGCCGGCAGTTTTGGAGTAAACGCTCATGTACGATTCAACCCTGTCTCTGCTGAATTGGCTCAAGTAGTAACAGGACCCATTGGTTGTGCGGTTTCACGCCCCAGCCTGGGAACTGAACCTTGACCTTCTAATTCATAGGTCCACACCTAACCACTGGGCCACACTAATGGGGCTCTATGTTCTTCCTGGTTTCACTTCCTAAGTGTGTTTTTGCTGCAGTCAATACATTCTTGCTTGCTTTCCTACACTTTGTCTCTTGATTGAAATCTTTCCTTCAAGATGGCAAGACCCGAGGTCTCACTGTCTCATCGGTACCACCGACAGTTCCTCAGAGCATGTCAGTCCAACCAGCAACTGGGAACTCACCTAACCCCAGTCACTAAGAGGCAAATGTCATAAGCTCTTGGAAAACAAACAAGCCTGTAGAACATGGCTGGTCTTGGCCATCAAAGGAATGTCACTGTTAGTTGAGGATAAAGCTGCTCATTCACAAATGAAGACATGAGTCATCCATTCATTCATGCTGGGAACCATGTTCCAGGAAGATGGAGGGGACCCAGGGCAGTCCCTGCCCTCACAATGGGGAGGTAACCCACTGGACGGCATGCATTTCAGCATATTCAGTGGCTTGACAAGCCAAGAGGAGGAATCCGACTCAGACTGAGAAGGTGACAGGGGTTTAACCTCTTATTATTGAGAGTGTCTGGGAGGGGGTGTGGGTGGGTGAAAAAGGTGAAGGGGTTAAGAAGTACAAATTGGTTGTTACAGAATAGTCACGTGCAGGGCCCTGAGCCACCCAAGGGAGGAGGAGGGCATCAGAATAACCAGCAGGACTGAATTTTGTGCCATTTCAGCTGTTGATTTAATAAAAATAGGCGGTGTGACATTTCTTGCACCAGAGCCCATGGCCTGATTCATACCTGCCGCACGGTATCTGGGGCACATCAAGGTTCGCTTGGAAGGTAAGCCAGGGGACTGGCAGGGAAGGAGGACAGCCTAGAAGTCTAGGGCAGGCTCAGGTACTCCTTTAAACCCATTGAGGGGTGCTAGAGTCCCACTCAGCTCTTGGCTGAATGCAAAGACTTCTTTTAAATACCCCAGTTTTTTGGTCAGTGTCCCCAGAAAGCCCCCCATTGTTGTGGCAGAAAGCACGGGAGAGAGATCAGCCAGCACTCTAAGGGAGGAAAGTTTAACTTTTATTTCACAGATCTGCTAGTCCCAGGGAATTCCGGATCCAAAGCCTGAACTGAACTCGAGGGGAGCTCTGACTCTGTATCTCCTCCTGTGGCAGGCCCCTGAGGGTCCCTGCAGCTCTGAGCCTTAGGGGCATGCTCTGCAGCTCCACCCAAGTCAGCTGTGACGGGTCCCTGGGGTTAGGCGCTGCAGCCCTGCCCAAGTCAGTCAGAGTGGGGAAGTAAGACTACAGTTTTAACCAGATACTGAAGTAGGTTGTGAGCCACCCCCCCATCCCCAATTTCCTTTCCACCATCACACCACCATTACTAACCCACAAGGTATTTCTGTGAGGATATAAATAGGCACCCCTCGCCCTTGCCCGGCTGGTGTGGCTCAATGGATTGAGAGTCCTCCCATGCACCAAGAGATAACGGATTTGATTCAGAGCTAGGGCACAAGCCTGATGCAGGCTCAGTTCCCAGTGAGGGGCATGCAGGAGGCAGCTGATCAATGTTTCTCATCCATGTTTCTATTGCTTTCTCCCTCTCCCTTCCTCTCTATCTAAAAATCAATAAAAATATTTTTTTAAAAACAGAAGAAAGAAAAAGTCACTCCATTAGGCCTTTGTGTGAATTAGAAAACGATGCCTCCATCCCAGACAGACAAAGCCAGAGCTCAGAGTGGAGTCACGAGGGTTTCAGCCCCGACTCAGCCCTCTGCCAGGATTTGCTATGTAAATAACAGTGGCTTCTTCCTGGGTCCAGCCCGACCAGCTGAACCCGTTTGCGCTGGGTTTACTGAAAGAGGTAAGAGAGGCAGAGAAATCCCAATGGTTGGGGCTTTGCAAACCAGTCCCTCCTCTTCAAATTGCCCATGGTACTTATTTGACGCTGGGCAGTTGTAATCTACAGAAAATTTCCATCACTCTTAGGGAAGAGCATGCTGTATAAAAGCTGTAAGAGGCAAGCATTCTTCATGGTTTTGCTGTAGCCCTTTGAGGCCTATCACCTCGGCAGAAACAAACGCCTTGGCAGCAAAGTCCTGGGGAGGGTGGGTGCCGAGGACCTTTGCCCATTCCCAGCCTCAGAGCTTCTGGGAAGGCAGGCTGCTGCTGTGGTTGGCCCGAGGTTCAAGTCCACACAGGGCTTAGTCCAAGAAGGGCAAGGGTGGGAGCACAATGAATCAATCCGTCACTCTAAAGCAAAGCTACATTGATCTTTAGCTTTCATTCATTCACTTGTTTGTTTAACAATTTTTTTTAATCCTCACCTGATGATATGTTTCTTTATTGATTTTTAGAGAGAGAGGAAGGGAGGAAGAGAGAGAAACACCAACGTAAGAAAGAAACATTGATCGGCCACCTCCTGTGCATGTCCTGATTGGGGATCAAACCCATAACCTAGGTATGTGCCCTGACTGGAAATCGAACCCCCACTTTTGGTGCATGGGATGATACTTCAACCAATTGACCCACCCAGCCAGGGCTACCAGAATGTGTTTAAAGAGTGACTTCTGCCCAGCCCGTGTGGCTCAGTGGTTGAGCATTGATCCATAAACCAAAAGGTTGCCTCTTCCATTTCTGGTCAGGACACATGCCCCGGTTTCAGGGTTGATCCCCAGTAGGGGGCGTGTAGGAGGCAGCTGACCAATGTTTCTCTCTCATTGATGTTTCTATCTCTCTATTCCCCTCCCTTCCTCTCTCTCTAAAAAATTAATAAAAACATACTTTCAAAAAATAAATAAAGGGTGATTTCTCCTCTCTCCAGTCCTGATAATAGCCTAGATAGAGAGGGAAATGGAAGACTTCTTGAAAATCACTGTGACTGTAAGATTGCAACTTGACAAAAGGAAACCTTGAGAGATGAATTCATTAACATACAGAGCAAATATCAATTATTTTATTTTTTATTTTTATTTTATCAATTATTTTAGCACTGACTGAGAACTGAGCCCTCTGTTCAATTTTTCTGATCACCAAGTTCTTGAAAAGATGTGCAAAGATCTTATTTTGACGGTTTGCATTGTGTTATATTTTAATCTAAGACATTTCACTTTTAAATGTATAAACTTTATAGCTGAATTTACACCTAATCAAACCACAAATGAAGCCCATTAACCCACGTGAACGCACAACTTAAAATTCCCAGAATAGTGTTAATTTCAAATATTTTATCCTATACAGGATATCAAAAATTTGCTCTTAGCAGACTATGAAAGTTTCAGTCACCTTACGCTTAATACAATAATGTTGTCTTCATATGCCTCAGATTTATATATAATTGATTTCAGAGAGGAAGGGAGAGGGAAAGAGAGGTAGAAACATCAGTGATGAGAGAGAATCATCAATTGGCTGCCTCCTGCAAGCCCTGCATTAGGGATTGTGCCTGCAACCTGGGCCTGTGCCCTGACAGAGAATTGAATCATGACCTCCTGGTTCATAGGTTGATGCTCAGTCACTGAGTCACGTCAGTCGGGCTGCCCAGATTGTTTTTGTTGTTGTTGTTGTCATCTTTCTGTTAAAAGTATTGCAGATGTCCCTACTCGTCCCCCATTGCCCACTCCAGCCCCTCCTCGTCCCCCCCCCAGGCTTCCCCACACTGTTGTCTGTGCCATGGGGTGTGCATATCTGCTTACAAACTCTTCTGTTCACCTCTTACCCGCCACTTACCATATACCTCTGATTTGCGTTTTGGCTGTGTCTAGTTTATGCCTCAGCAATGACTTGGAGGCTTATAGGATTTAAAAAGCGACCTGTGTGTTGCCCACACATACCTTTCCTTTGGCTTATAATATTTTGAAACTGTTGGATTTGTTTTAAAACACTGAAAATGCAGAAATTTTTAACACAAAAACCCCAATTTCTGACCTCTGCTAAAACATAGTTGAACCGGGTCCACACTCTATGTCTGTTGCTATCTGGCATCCTGCTTGTGTTGTTTTCCTTCCCTGTTGTCCAGCCCGTCACATTTACAGTCCCTGCCCCACCCCGCTGTCATTTGAGCCTGTCTGGGATGTTCAGGAGAGCACGTAGCCCCAGCCAGCTGTTCAGTGGTTAGAGTGCTGCTCACCCACTGAAGGGTCTGGTTGGATTCTGGTCAAGGTCATGTCGTCACACCTCACCCAAGTGTAGGTTCCATTCCAGCCCTGTCGCAGAGTCAGGGCGCTGTTGGGGGGCAAACAATCAAGGTGTCTCCTTACATCCATGTTTCTCTCTCTACGTCCCTCTCCCTCCTTTCCACTCTAAAAATCAATGGAAAAAGATCCTCGAGTGGGGATTAACTAACAAACAAACAAACAAACAAACAAAAAGGGCACAGTAACTACATTGGTTGACAAAATCAGACTTTCCAGGCTTGAATGCAGGCTTCCACAAGTGTGCCTCAGTTTCCTTATCTGTGAAATGGGGACAATAGCAGTACCTTACCATCCTCACAGGCTTCAGTTAATAAATGTAAAATGCTTAAGGCAGTGCCTGCTGTTTTAACAAAAGAAAAGAAAATGATGCAGGCATCCTGGGACCAGTCTACCTTTGCTGTGAATCCCAATGGCCAGCAGAGAGCTTAGAACAAAAACGGAATCAATAAATATTTTAAATAAATAAATGGGAGGGGGATATCTAACAACCCAGTAGTATTTGGAGTAAAGAACTGATAGGTAAGGTGACCAGACGTCCCGCTTTTGGCGGGACAGTCCCAATTTTTAACAATTTGTCCCTTATCCTGCAGCGTTTTAAAAAACTCCCAATTTTTGGAAAGAATGCACAACAAGCTAAGGAACGGCAGGAGAACGGGAAGGGAATATACGGTTTTTTGGCAGCCATGTGGCTATTTAGCCAGGATATGAGTTTTATATTATTTTTGTTAATTTTATAATGTTAAACTTTAATAATAACAAATAATTGTTGAGGACTGATTATCGAGAACTGCTTATCAAAGTTTGCATTGTTGATCAGTTGTTAGAATTTGACCACCATTGTTTGGATTTAATGAACAATGGCATTTTTTGGAATTGGCAACGATGAAAACATTTTGACTGTCTCTCAGATACACATCGTACTGCATGCTAGTAAGCTAGTTAAACAAGTGATGTCATTACAAATCAGCTATTCAGATAATTTAGGTAAGTAATTTATTTATTTATTTCATAAATACATAAATTTTCTTGAATTTAGCAGACAGTACTTGTATTATTTATATTTTATAGTGGTGGCAAAAAGTCTAGCGCCGGCCTTGAAAGTGACACTTACGAATTACATTATGGCAAATTCAGAGGAAAAATAATACAAGTTAGTATTATTATTTAGAAAGAAATATAGGATTAAAATTAAAA
>PVJC01007263.1:34969-52160 GCA_004026665.1 Murina feae | reverse complement strand
CTGTACTGGCAGCCATCAGCCTGGATTGTGGCTGAGCAGAGCTCTCCCTGTAGCAGCGCACTGACCACCAGGGAGCAGCTCCTGCATTGAGCATCTGTCCCCTGGTGGTCAGTGTGTGTCATAGTGACCAGTCATTCCCAGTTGTTCTGCTATTAGGATATGACATTTCTTTCTTTCTTTTTTTTTTAAATCCTCACCTGAGGATATATTTCCATTGATTTTTAGAGAATGTGGAAGAGAAGGGAAAGACAGAGAAAAACTTCAAAATGAGACAAACACTTCGATTAGTTGCCTCTTGCATGAGCCCTGACCTGGGCCCTGGCCAGGGAGGATTGCAGGTACATGCCCTTGGTCAGAATTGAACCCAGACCCTGCAGTCAGCAAGCTAAGGCATTATGCACTGAGACAAACCGGCTAGGGCAGGATATAACATTTCTTAGCCCTCCAGCAGTGGACCTTCATTTCTTTTCTCCAGGAGTGTGGTGAAAAAACCCTAGATGTCTTTTTGGATTCTTATTACCCAAGTTACTAAGAATATTACCAGTGGCATACAGGGAGCTTAGCCAATGAGCGTTAAGAAAAGGTGTTTCCTCTGTAGTTCACTCCAATCACCGGCTCCACCCCTGCCCCTCCAATCCCAGCTCCAACCCTGCCCAGGCCTGTAGCCTCTGGCCTAGGATGCAGGCCTGGGCAGAAGACCCTCCCAACCACTGCGATGGCCGGCTCTATGCCTTCCCAGGCCAGGGGTCTCTGCCGGAGGCTGCAGGCCTGGGCAGCCAACTCCCTTGATAGCTGGCTCCACCCCTTCCCAGGCCGGGGGGGGGGGGGGGGGGGAGGGCGGGTCTCTGCTAGAGGCTGCAGGCCTGAACAGAAGACCCCCCCAACCCCTCACAATCACCAGCTCGGCCCCTTCCCAGGTTCTTGCAATTAATGGCTCTGTCCCTCAGCCCCCCTGCCTCCTCCCCCACCTGCCTGGCTAATAAGCCTGGCTACTTCAGTTGCGGGGCTGAGGTGAACTGGTCGCTGCCATCTTAGTTGAGTTTATTTGCATATTTGCTCCTGATTGGTTGGTGGGCATGGCCTGTGGGCGTGGTTTGTGGGTATAACAGAGGGTCAATTTGCATATTACTTTTATTAGATTAGATTAGTGTAGATGTTTTTATTATTATAAATAGTCATGAAAATTCTTTTTTTGTTTGTTGTTTTCTAATTATATTTTACTGAATTTATTGGGGTTACATTGGTTAATAAAATTATATAGGTTTCAAATGTACAGTTCTACAATAAGTTATCTGTATATTATATTGTGGTTCAAGCAAATTCTTTAAAAAAAAACCCAATCCTTCTTTTCTGCTTTGTTTTTTTTATTATGCCCCCCCCCCACTAAAAATAATACAATTAACTTGAAAAAAAAAAGCAAAATCCTTCATCTTGATTCATTTATAAAATAAGTGTTAACTTGTCAGTTTTTTGTTTTATTTTTCCAGGTATGGCATCATACAATTAACCATTATTCCCAATGAGGCAGAAAACTTCCTGCATGCATTGATTTATGTAAGTGTGAGCGCATGTAAAAACTAGGTGTACATATTAGAATATGTGCTGTGTTTGGCTCTGTCAGATAGACCAGCAGGAAACTGAACATTTCATCAGTTTCACCGTCATTCCCTAAGAAATAACTATCACCAATGTTCATACAATTTGAAACAGGTCTTCTAATGTGACATTAGAAAATTGAATTCGAATGATCCAAATTTTATGGTTCTATAAGTAATTTGGCCACACCTTAAAAAATGGGTCTGACTTTAATTATATATTACATCTGTTCCACAATTAATATTAAATTAATATGACCTGTACAGCCTGCTGGAATGGAAACAGCAGGGCAATCAGAGATGGATGACCTGGATTCCAGTCCCAGCTCTGTTCAACTACTTGTGTGACCTTCAGGAAGCCCCTTAAGCTCTCGGAGGCTTAGTTTCCTCGTCTGTAAAAACTGGAGGTTGGAACAGTCATTTTTCTAATCCCTTCCAGCTCGGATCAGTTTGATTAAACATTATTTGAGCTCCAAATAAACATAGGTGTTATTTAAGAACCATATGTATCCTTCCTGAAATGTGCTTTACCTCCTAAAATGAAATCCACCTTCAGAGGGCTCCAAGTAAGACGAAAAACAATGCAGTGCTATTGTGCATTGAAGAGCAAATGACAGGGTAATGACACAGTGACATTTCTCGGACAGCTCTCCAGCATCAAAGCAGACTTTCAAGATGCCAAACGCTTGCCCAATTCTGGTAAGGTCAACAGTCTTCACATAATTGTTCCTTTCATACAATGTGTGCATTTACTGGATTATTTTAAAATGTGTTTGCTTCTATAGACACTGAAAAACATCCCTCACTCTAATAAGGCTCGGAGGCAATGGGAAAGATATCAGAGGTCAGAG
This sequence comes from Murina feae, assembly GCA_004026665.1. Taxonomy (NCBI): domain Eukaryota; kingdom Metazoa; phylum Chordata; class Mammalia; order Chiroptera; family Vespertilionidae; genus Murina; species Murina feae. Next base: position 49,714 of record PVJC01007263.1, on the reverse strand, counting down.
AAGTCGGATGTGAAGTGCCAGATTTTACTTTAGCAAATGTCTCTAACTTTTAATTCAAGCTAGATCCCAAGGGTGGGAAAAAGAACAAAACAAAGTTTCTTGAACTAAGTTCCCCAGCCCTTTGTTAGAGGAGCCTGTGGTTCCCTCAAGTGCTGACACTAATAAGCAAAGTTACTAAAAATTGTTGTGGGCTCTTGCATCTGCAATCAATTATTTTGTTTCTTAAGGGGTAAAGTTTGACTCATTCTAAAATGCTACAAGATAGCAGGCGAGTTTCAAAGACACCAAAGAGAAGTCAACAGCCTGACCTGGAGACTAGCAGGATGACATTCTCATTAGGCGAGAGGAGCAAGACTTCCTGCGGTAGCGAAAATAAGTGGTTGCTATCACCACTAGGCAGTAAACGCAGTTGTTCGGGGCTATTTAACATTGACCCACCAAGCTTCCCACAGTTCACAAGAGCACCCAACCTCTATGTAATGGCTAACATTTTCACACACTCTAAGTCACAAATCATACTCCAGCTGCAAAATGTGAAAAGCAGACTATCTCAAATTATGGTAGAACTAGAACTTAAACCTTTTGACTTTAAATTCTCACAGTGTGACCTTGGTTCTCATGATGAAAGTTCCTTAAATTCAGTAAAAGACTTTGAAGATATTGCCTCTCACCAAAATAAGAGAAGGTTATCTTTTCCTGGGATAGTCTTGAAGCTGCTTTAAAAAGAAGGATTGTCTCCATAAAGGAGATGCCTCTACTTACTATCACTATCTAAGTGCCTACTTCAAACTCACCTGAGGCCGGACATCCTTGTTCCCTCAGCCTCAAAATCAGAACATAATTTATATTATCCAAAAGAAAAGTGAATTCGAGGTTTATTTATTTCTTTAAAATGCTCTCCTAGAAGAAATTTCCTATTAAGAAGATCACTGTGTCTTTAATTTTTGAGCTTTGTTTTTTAGAGTATTCTCTATGTGATACAGGAAACTTAGTTTTATCAAAACATCAGGATGAGGTCAATTGGTCCAGGACATTAGTTGGCCCACCATGCTATTTTGGAACATCTGTGGTCATCATTTAAACAAAATTAATGTGGTTGCCTATATTTAACTCTGATGAAATCACAAGTGTGAGTAAGCCATTATATATATTTTTATTTTTGTTCTTCCCTAATTGAAACTAACCCCCAAGGTCAAATGGGAAAGAAAATAGGATTCAATTATGATCACTGCTTGAATGATATTAAATTGGGTTTTGTGAACAAAACATCTCATAAAGTTTTAAATAGAGAAAGGCTTATAATTAAGATATATTTTGACCACCTATGTCATACCATCCCATGGGCCAATTATCTTTAAATGACAAAAACCAGCTTTGCTCAATAGTACCATTTCTTAACTATTGACTCACTATTAATGTCTTAAAATATGGAATCTACCTCAAATATTCTGTCCAAAATTATTTTTTGAGTAGCTGGACCTATTAGTCTTCAAACTCAATGTTTTTTTCTTATTCCTGATTTTTCCTAACCTCTTTAGAGTTTAACTCCTGGCTTTACCCTATACTCTATTGATCCTCTTTCCACATGTGTGTTTCTCCCCTTTTGATATCCATGCTTTTTGTTCTTGGCAGTCTCCTAGTGTGGCAACCCTGGGGTATCATCATGTTCTCTCTTCTCCAGAACCCCACTCATCACCTCTACCGCTGCCCCTTCTAGCACTTCAGATGTCCAAGTATGCCTTGAGCTGAGCTCACTGATACAAAACAACTGCCTGGAAGAATGGGTCAAAGTATTAAGATTCATGTCAAAGTGATCAAAACAAAGATTTTCATGGAGGTTAAAGAATAAACACAACAAAAACCAAAGGACAACAATCCTTGCTTTTTATATGAAAAACATTTGAACTTCTGGTGAACTACAACCATCATGAGCTAATGGTGAAGAGGTAGTTGTTTAAACCTTAACCAACTTAATGAAGTGCTAGAAGGGGAGGACATTTATCAAGGGATTTAACTATCTCAGCAAACTAATTTAGATCCCATCACTACTTCAAAATATTTTGTACACCTCTATGACACAATTTAAGAAAGCATATTTATGAAATAGAAAGCTGGAAAAGGAAATAACATCATTTAAGCAATAATTAATGAAAGAAGTTTCCTGGGGTTTCAGAGTTAACCTGAGCTCTTCCTGTAAGTGGGAGGGAACAGAGGCCAAGAACTGGTGAACTGGGGACATTCACAACCCCATTGGTGGAGCTGAGACAGAACCATAACTTTGAACTACCTGTCCAACACCCATGCTAACTCCATTCTCACTCATGGCATGCATTGAACATCACTCACATAGCAGAAATGATACAGACATTCTGTGTTCATTCGGAGGAAAAACCATGCAAGAAAAATTAGCCGTCTTTGGGGTGTAGCTTTTAAATCAACACAAACAAAACAATAACTTATTTTACAATGAAAATTTTAAATTTCAGAGCCAATGCTTCCAGTCATTTAAGCGTTTAGATGGTCTATTCTTAGAGGTTATAAAGGCATTGTTGCCCTGGATGAGATTGTATAGTAAATGCTCTCCTAATGTCTTTTCAGAAAATAAAGCTGGGTTAGTCCATCTCTAGGGAGGACCTAACAGCCTGTTTCCAAAATCTTCTCACCCAAAGAAGTTTAAACACTCTTTCAACTTCAAGTATGCAGTGACATGGGTTTTGATAGTTATTTGGTATAAGATTATTGATTAAAATTCAATTGATAAACAGTTAGATGCAGAGTGATTGATAGCTTGGGGAATGCCTACCCAATTTTGCCTTGGCAAATAGTCTTGGAGCTAATAAAAAGCATACCTTTCTACTCCTTAAACAGACTTCATCTTGTCTTTGATTCATGTACTTGAAAGAGATACGTCAGCAAGGAGACCACAAGAGACAGCTTAGAAAACAAGGATTCACACTGACTACACTTAAGACTTTTTTCCACCCTAAACTAGACTCGTTGAAAGGTATTATGAAGTCAATTTTTATGGGCTTCCGAGTTTGGTCATTTGGGCTCATCTATATGCCAGGTTCTGGGAATCAGAGAACTTCAGTTTCAGGACACCAGCCAACATTTTGATTTGGGGAAGTTGAAGTCTGTTTGTCAAACATTCATCACTTTAATTTTATAAACTAGATACAGTATCCTCGTTCAACAGCTGTCATAAAACATTGCATACCACTTTGTCACTTAACAGCTGCTATGTGCCACCCACAAATGGTATTTTTAATCTTAAATACTTGAAACTTACGGGTGAAACTTCCTATACTAACTTCTTTTAACAGCATGGAGACTAATAAAGTTATCAAGTCATCAGGCACCTCAGCAGCAGTTAAAAGACACTGTGCAAAGGGAAAACATGTTTTGAAAATTCTGTGTCCATTCTTTAAGCTATGGAAATTACTGTTGTTTGGCTTAAGGGAAAGAAAAACATCAGAGATCTGGAAAAATGAGAGATAAGATAAAACTATGAAATGCAAATAAATCACACATTCTTTCATTCAAGAAAGTTCCCAACACTTCTGCAGTTTATATCACAAAGTAATTTTATTAAGGTTTTATGGAAAGGTCACTGTTGCATTTCTGTAATATTACAATCTATCTTAGCATACAGAAATCCCCCATGAGCGTGAAATATTAGTTCAAGACTAAGTTTATTAAGGTTTTGGCAAGACTCAATATTAACTTTCTCCAAACATTACAACCGTTTTCAAATCAGATAAGCAGCGGGATATAAAACTGGCTCATAAAAATACAATCAGGAAAATGGCATCATTGCATATTAGTTCTTAGAGATTAACTTTAAATATACTTTAAAATTGTGAGGTAGCTTATCAAAACAGTTTATTCTGTGGGCCCTTTCATTTCACAAAAGAATCAGACAGAAATATAGTTAGGATATGCGCAGCCTATATGGAAGTAAACTGCTATTTTGAAGACAATTTCTAGTTCAAGTGCCAATCACAACTTTAGTTATCTTCACAATCCTTTCTGTCTCCTAATTCCTTCATCTATGAGTTGAGTGATGATTAAGCAGAAAAAAAGTATGTATGTCTGCACCTGAGATCGCTGAGTCACCCATCTTAAATTTTCTAACTCACGTATTCCAGGAAAAGTGTAAAGTATAATCAGGTAGCAGAAACTTGTTATTTTGCAACGTGTCACATGACTGCCATGCTTGTTTGCTTTTTAAATTAAATCTTCACAAATAACAAACATATTGGAAAATTATGATGCTCCCTGGTAGATGAAAAGCACAAATTGAAGTGTATAGGGCACCCACTGTCTCACCACGCCCCTATAAATAGAGTCACTCTTTCACTCACACACTAGACACATAGCAAGAGATGGAAGATGTGGCTCTCCCCACAACCCTGTGTCCAGGAAGTTGCCATGGAAACTTCTTAGTGGTATGAACACATAGATCCCAGGAGATGGAAAGTCTATATCCAGATGCTTATGGCTCCTGAAAATCACCTCCCACTGGACCTGGGCCTTCCTTCCCGTATTCAGTTCTCTGCAGTCTTTAATAATTGATTAGGATTCTCCATGATTTTATGACTCATGATGGCCTCCTTGGCATGATCTTAAAAACTTTAACTCCCACTCAATTTTGTGGTTGTGATTTACCCTAGATGCAGTGCCTCAAGTAGATTCCTAGTTCTCTGCAAAGTAGCATAGTACATCCCAAAGCATAGAGAACTGGTATTTCCTCTGGACCACTTGGCGTAAAATGCTGGTTCTCAACTATTCTTAGGTAATGAACACAAAAGCTTTAAGCCTCAGGGTTGGACACTAAGAATGCAAAAACAGAAGCTAAGTCTTCCCTAATTGCCACCTCCCAAATTTAACTCAGTTTCCCCCACCAGAGCCATTGCAATCTCCCCACATGCCAGACAAGGATTCATATCTATCACAAAGTGGAAAGGTTCTTTTGTAGGGGCATACCTCAAATGCATTTATGGGTTAATTATATGTTTACCCTACTTGAAGCCCAACTGTAGGCATCTTTACCAAAAATAATATATATAGTAAATGTGGAAAAAAACAGAACACTAAGCTTTAGGCTAATTTGAAATATTCATCAATACACACGTCTACACAGGTTACCTCACGATTACATAAGACACGCGGACACAGTCTAGAGGACAAAAGTATGCTCAGAGTGGAAAGGACTAATGTCAAGATCTGTTTCAACCAATTACTATAAAACCAGAGAACCCCAGCAATTATATTTCAAGGAGTTTCCCCATCTAAAAATGGACACACCTATAATCTATTTGAAGGAGGCTCTCAAGGTCGAAGATTTGTTCCATTTCACAATAGACACTGATGTTATTAGCAGCTGCTGAGCATTCTAACCTTGGATAACCTCTAGATGTCCTACGAATTCTGCATTAGGAGGAATACATTATGCAAAAGAGGGCAAGGAACAGGCTTTACTTACTGAGGGCCCCAGCAAGTCAAAATGATAATTCAATATTTCCTCTGAACAATGCACAGAACAGCCCAATATTAGTCACATGAAACCAATAACTCAGTTATAAGCAAGTTATCTTGGAAATAAATGAATGTGCTCATAAAAATGCTGGTTTAGCTTGGTTAAAATAACACTATTATGAATTGACTACAACTATATTTCTAAAACCCTAAAAATTTCTATATTGTTTACACTTACTACAACATCTTACCTTTGTAATAAGTTTTAAAATATATATACCTACCAAACAAATACAGAAATGGCTTTCTTCATGGAAAATGAATTTTTGAAAAAGAATATATACTTGTGCAGTTGCTTTTCCATGCAGGAAAGTCAACACTCACCCCTCTGCACTGCCCCATGGCCTATGACATCAAAGCCACTTTAAGTTACACAGCTGCTTATTTATCACAGTTAGCTGGGTTTTCCCCAAGCACCTAGATAGCAGAGCTATCTAGACCTAATATAAAAACTGATATTTTGAAAACACAAGTTATAATAAAGGCAACACATAAATATGGCACTTGTTTTTAAAGGGATTATATCTAGGAAACCATCAGCAAAAACTATATAATCCATTTTTCTTAGTTCTATTTCTCTATTTCTGATGGAAGAAGGTATTTCTACACACATGTCCAAATATCACAATGTGTATTTTTATAGATAGTAATGATTTGCTAAAACAAAGTCTATCTTGGAAGTAGATTTTTCATAGGAGGGAACAAAATGAGAAACCCGTTGAATGTTGAAAGAGAGGGAAAAGAAAGATCATAAGCCAGAGATACAGATTTCTTCCCTCTCCCATCTCTCTCCCTAACTCCATATAATTCTTGCTGCCACTGATACTTTTTGCCTTTATTTACAAGACTCTTCATCTCTCTCAGCCAGTTTATACAATGCACTTTAAGGCCCTACATGATCTAAACAAGAACCTTGCTCCTCCCATCTCCTAGTCCTTTTCCATACTTGCTAGACTCCAACCACATGGACTTTCCTTCTGTTTCTCCCAGAGGCCATTCATAATTCTGCCTCAGGGCTTTTGCATATGCCAGCCCCTTATTTTGTACTGCTCTTCCCTAAATATCTTGATGACTTTTTACCTGTAGATCACTGTTCACATCACCACATCTGAGAGGACCCTTTTGGCCACTCATTACAAAATAGATACCATCACCACTAGCATGGGCATCTCTCTCCTAGCTGTTCTACTTTTCTACTTAAAACACATCAATATCGGATATCTAGTATCTTATACATTTTGTTTATATTCATTTTCTATATCCCTCCACAGCCTAGTAGTATTGTGTGTTTTCTGCTTTGTCTCTGTCACATAAAACTTGTGTGACACCAAGTCGTGTAGAATGAATGAAGGCCTAATTGCCTAATCGTTCTTCTCACTTGTCTGCAATGATGAATCCACACATGCCAGCGGTCTGATGTATTGTTGACTCAGGATAAAGAACAATTACACAGAATATTCACATTTACAATACAAAGGGAATGAACTAAGAACCAAGTGGTAAATATAGTCTTCTCTTTCTTCCCCAAGAGATTAGCTATTAGTTATTTCATTTGCTAGCCTGGACAGTATGTAGATAGAATTCAGTAGTGAATAGGGCACAGGACTTACACTAAAGGAGTCAAATCCTGCATACAGAGCAGAAGAGCATGAAAATAATTCAGCACAGCTGTATAATACTTACAGGAGAGATGAAATGTGACCTGCAATGTCTGAGAGGCTGGAAGACTGTATATGATCAGCAGTCAACTGTCAAGTCACCATTTTCTACAAAAAAATATAAACCACTTCACACGATCTTCCCTCCTCCCTCACATCCTTATCTATTAGAAGACCAGCCTCTGGCCACCAAAAAACTGAAGATGGAAATTCATGATGTCTTTTGAATAAGACTAACTCTCAAAGACACAGATAGATTTCCTTAAAGAGTCTATAACTGAGCTATAACTCTGTTATTTGAGACAAATGTATAATAGTTAATGGACACAAATCTTTACCTTTTATCCTCCTTTGCGTCCTTCCTTGGTGGGGTCCATATGACTAGTTTTAGCCAATGAGCTCTGACTAAACAGCAGGTAGGGCCCTTCTGGGCTGAAACATATGCTGCTCCTTGTCCTAGAACCTCAGAGGATTTGCTAAAATGGCCACAAAGCCTTCCCCTCCCTATATTATGCCCCTTTGCAATGTGACCCTGCAGCTTCTCCATAGAGATGGAGAGTCTATTTCTCCACATGGATCTTGAATCTGAGTCTGAGCATGTGAATTGCTTTGAAGTCACGTGTCCAAATCAGATGCAGGAGAAGCATGTGAACACTGGACTTTCTTTCTTGGCTTCTCTTTGGAACTCTGAGGTCACCATGTCAAAAAGGCTAGGAAAGCCTGATGAAAGATGACAGATCGCTCAGAGAGAAGCTTCTAAAACAGTCATTCTGGCTGAGGCCCCAAATACATGCCTTAAAGCCATCCTAGATCACCCAGTCCTCGCTATGCCTGGTTAGTAAAACCAGCCATCCAGAATACAGAACTGTGAGAAATAAAACACAACTTTTTTTAATCCATAAAAATTTGGAGTTGTTTATTACACAGCAAAAACTAACCGGTACACTAGCTAAAGTAAGGATGACTGGGATGAGAGTTTTCTATATGGCCCTAGTGATTAAGTGGGCATTCTGATTGTTATGTAAATGATGCATTAAGGAGATCCAGGGAATAGTAAAGGAAGTGCAGAAAATAAGGGAGCAATTAGAAACTAGCAAAGCAATCCATGGTGTGAGTATGGGAGTATATTGAAAGCAAGGCCTTTAAACTGTAATATCAGTTTTCTGGATGCTGCTAATTATCATAAACACACGTCTGTCCATTTGACTGTGAGCAACCTGACATAGAAAGGTTCGTTTCTTATTTGTCTTTGAAACTCCCCCACCTACTTCTCTAAACCCTCTGCCCAGTAGAGACTGATATTTTAATAGGTGATCAGAGAAATTTTGATGAAGGTGTGAATAACAGGATGAGAAAATAAATATTTGATGATTATGCCAGTGATAACGAAGTTGTGTCTACACTTGATTACATGTCCCTTTTGATGTCAGGCTTTGCTTTCTTCAAAATTATTCTTATTTATGGCCCCTATTCTGCTTTGAGGAGTAAATAAAGACAAGGTTATGTTATAAATAACCATTATGACAGGCATCTGGATGTTTATAGTAGCATTTTATAGCAGGACTGTACACTAGCTATTTCACACCATGTAGCTGTATTTTTCACGTCTGGGTGTTTTACTTTCTGTTTAATTCAGATAGCTGATGTTGTTTGTAAATTTATATTGAGATAAATAGTCATGTAATACTCATCGAAATTTTAGCATGTGTTTAATGTTTCAACATCTAGCTTTTTTTCAATTAAACTAAATAAAAAAGAACATTAGCCTTTTAACCAGAGCAGTTTTCCCTAAAACCTAACATTCATTCCCAATTTAATTTTTCAAAATCATTTACCTCCGTATTTCAAACTAAATATAGACTATCAGTTTAACTATAAGAACCTATAATTCTGGAGCAAATTTGGGAAATAAAATATTTTATGATACACATGAACCATTTTAGAATTCAGTTGTGTTATATATCTATGTAGCTTCACAGTTCAGCAGCATTACTTTGAAACTTTTCTACTCTGGAGTGCTTTCATTACATCATTTGACTCTAATATTCTATATATTATTTTGAATGTGTTAATATGCCTAGCTTACAGACCTGGCTCCTAAGCAAGTAAAATATTGCTCCAGAACCTTATTTCACATGCATAATAATACTTGCATAATAATTCACAGAATGTTAATAGCCACATTTTAAGTGTTTAACTTTATTTCCAATACTGTTTTCTAAAATGTTTTCTCACATCTAATCTGTGTAAATACTCTGTGTCATAAGTGCTCTTGTGTCTGTTTTGAAGATAAAAAAATGAAGGCCTTGAGCAATGAAATCATTTGTTCAAAGTCACAAAGCTATTCAATGACACAGCTAATATGTGAATGAAGACAGCCTCATCTCAGAGTTAGTCCACTTAACTTTTAAAAGTCTGCTTTTTTCAAACAATTAAAGAATGGGGAAGTTTCTAAGAAAGTCTGAAGTATGATTTAATATGGGAAATTAATTCCAGAGAAATTTTCAAAACAGCATCTATTAAAAATGGTGTGCCTCTTTCTCTTTCACTGTCATGGAGCAGATGCTTTCTTGCCTTCCTGTCTCCTTCCTTTGCTGAACTATTACACAAGGAGGTCTCCAGGTGCTGTTATTCGGAACATGCATTCAGCATACAGAACTACGTTTCTGATGCACCACTGTCCGCTGGGATTCATAATGGATTTAATAGCTGAATTTATTGCAGCTTGCTCAGTGAGGATCTGTGTCTCTCTCCAATACAATGATCTCCTCTTAGATACAAATTTCATGAAAGATAGGGCCAAAGACAAGAAGAGCCCATGAAGAACAAACTGAGCTCACTGTACACAAAGAATAAGTCGCAAACATGGGTACTTTGGAACCTTAAAAATCCAAGCAAGGAGGCATAAATCTCCTCATCATTTTTCTTCCTAAGGAGAATACTTTTCTGGTTGATAACTCCACCTAATAGGAGATTAGAAAGACATGGAAATTATGACAGGCTCCCACCACCCCTGTCCATTCCATCCTTCAGGTCAAAGATAGGAGTGAACATATTTGCCCTTTCTTTGCCTGGTCTTCCTGCCGCCTCTTCCCAACCTGCAAATCCAATGTGAAGAGCCTGGGTTTTGGTCCTTTACTAATCATCCAAATTGCCCTGGGAAATGGGAGGTGTAACCAAATGGTTTTAAGCCTGAAAATCAATGAAACTGCCTCCTCGGGGCCAGAAGGTCAGTAGCACACTCAGATCAAACTTCCCAGGGGGCATGACCTAACCAGCAAATTAATCTTTCCTCCCAGAAACTCCGCAGTCCCCTCTTCCACTCAGAGGGCTCGTTTTTGTGTGCCTTGGTTCCTTCTGGCTCCTAGCAACCAAACATAAGTCCCCATCTTAGCTTATTTTAAGTGTCTTGGCATCACCATCTGCCAAATACAAAAGGGGTTAGCTGGCCAGCAGCCAGGCTGTTTATAGTGGGAAACATGGAACACACTACACCTCCAACACAGGGTGGAGTAGAGTCAACTGACAAAGCCACATGATGGAACAGTATAAGGCCATTAAATGTGATGGTTAGTCCACTTAACTTTTAAAATACTGATATTGTTCTTTAAATAAAAAGGTAGAATGTAATACGTGATTCCAGCTACTTAATATAATGCATAGAAACAAAATTCAGGAAAGCATTCAAATGTTTGCCAGTGGTCTCATTTGGATGAAGGTTTCCTGCTGATGTTTTTCTTTTTATAATTTTACTAGGGGCCTGGTGCACAAAAATTTGTGCACTTGGGAGGTCCCTCATCCCAGCCTGTGCCCTCTCGCAGTCTGGGACCCCTCAGGAGATGTCCACCTGCTGGAGTGCCTAGTCAGCCTGGGTGCGGGGCTGATGGCTGTTTGCAGGCTGGCCAAGCCCCCCAGTGGGAACCCTCAACCCATTGGGGTGTGGCCAGCCTGGGTGATGGGCTGAGGGCTGTTTTCAGGTTTTCAGGCTGCCCACAGCTCCCATTGACCCAACATCCCAGCCCAGCAAGGCTGGCTGGAAGCAGGTTTCTGGGGCTTATTTATCTTCTATAATTGATACACTATTCCTTTAAGCCAAGGCCTAGGCAGGTAACGAAGCCTCCTATTGGTTTCAGCTCTGTGGCTTCTGTAATTGAAAGAATGTTGCCTTAGTAGCCTCTAGGCAGGCAGTTTCCTCCATCACTGGTGCAATGGAAGCCTACTGTTTGCTTCAGCTCCCAGGCTACTATAATTGAGACAATGTTGCAACTATGTTGTTGCCTGGAGCACAGAGAACCCAGACAGACAGCTTATTCTTGGAGCAATGGAAGCTTCTGTTTACTCTAGCTCCGTGACTGTCAGCCTCCATCTTGGCTGGGTTAATTTGCATACAGGTGCTGTGCTTGGCTGGTGGGCGTGGCTTAGGTGTCCCGTAGAAATGGTCAATTTCAACATTACTCTTTTATTAGATTAGATGGAATGTCTAAATTTTTCAAATAATCATCTTAGATTTTTTAAAACTACTCCAATCTTCATAAAAGATTACTGAAATGATGATGAGCACTTAGGAAGTTGCTTATTAAGTCAATCATGCATACCTCTGAAGTATCCTTCATAGTAGTCACATTTCTCTGTATTTTATTCACTATTCTGCCTAAAATGAACCCCCTGTCCTACCTATCTTCCCATCTTACAATCCTGTCTGTTCTTTGAAGTCTGGCTCAAATGTCATTTCCCCCTGGATGTTCTGTCTCTCTTTCCTTGAACCCCATAGCACTCCATATACATAGCTCTCCAAGGCAATGCCCTTTACTTCTAGCACTATAATTACTTCAAGATCATGTCTAAACCTGAAAGAAATGTTCGATGCAAGGGAATCTGAATTCATCTTTGTAGATCCTGCACAATATCTTACACAAAGGAAGCATTCAATCAATACTTACAGATAAAAAGATACAGATGTAATATACAGGTAAAGGAATACATTAGTGAGCTACTCAATTTTTTTATTTATTTTGTAACCTGTCCTTAGAGACTTTACCATTATCTAGCCAAATGGGATACTCCATATTTGGGTGACCACAGTTCCATAAATTAGTAGCCATCTGGCTTCATTAAGGCTGTGCAGCATACAACATATCCTCTACCAAGAATAAAAATCCAATAAAAATTTTAACAAAGTACTAGATGGGAAATTCCATGAGGCAGAACCTGTGAGGCTTTCTTATTTTTGTGTCATCCTAGCACACAACTTCTCAATACACATTTATTGAACAACAAAGAAATGAAGAGTAAATGAATAGGAATTGCATGGGAGAGATGACCCTTTTCAGTCATGGCGGGTACAGATGATGTTAATTTTACATGTCAGCTATCATTGGGACCCACAGTGATTACTCGTTAGATGGCATTAGAACCCTCACTCTCATATCTGCTGGTCATGAGATCCTCTGCAGCTCTCTTAGCTGTATCTTGGAGGCGATGACATCTACCGGATAAGTCATTGTTAGGGTGACATTAGATAAGTGCAGGTTGAGCACAGTGCCCAGCAATGAGTAAAGCATGTCATCAAAGGCAGCTATAACTCTTGTAAGAGAGCCTGTTGGAATAATCATGAGTGAATTAGTAAGCAGGCATCTTTGCTTGAAACTTTCTTAAAATGCAATTTTGGAACTTGATAAGTAAATGTATCTTCTGTGCTTCTCTTAAGTAAAACTACTTGAAAATGAAGAAGCAATGTGCACTCTTGTGCACCATGCTATTCTTACAAATCAAATCCTGCTTGGAAATCTTGCGAATAAAACATCAATACCAACCGTTTTTCAAAATGACTACAATGAAAGACACTAGTATGAGAAAGGCAAACATCTTCCTTGATTTATGGAGCAATTTAAGTTTATGGAAGAAGGTCATTGGCATGCATTAAAGTTTTACAGTTCGCAAGCAAACCCCCAACCCCCCTGAGTTGATAATAGAGTTATAACTGGGAGATTCCATACAACTGGAATTTTGCCTGCTCTGACTTTCAAGCAAGTTTGTGTTCTCAGTGTCAATATCTCTTAGAAAACAAGATGGAAACCTCTGTTGAGCAGCTGTGAGATTTAACTGAGCGAAACTAGCATAAGGAAACAGGCATGCTGTGGCAACTGCATCTGGTTCTATCCCAGAACAGTGCTACCCTCCCGGATTAGTTTATCTTAAGGAAAATCACATACACAGAGCAAAACTTTTGGAAAAGAGGTGGGTTTTTAGTTTTTAGTTTTGAAATTAAATAATCAAGAGTTTTATTGTTTCAAAAGAATAAAGAAACTAATGAGTGAATGAACAGGCACACCATGGGTGAGATGACCCATGTGACCCCTGAGCTGAGCATTTTAGGCTCCATTCATTTTAGATAAGAAGGCTGTCCCATCCGGCTGGCACGTTTCAGTGATTGGGCATCAACCAATGAACCAGGATGTCACTGTTCGATTCCGGTCAAGGCACATGCCCGAGTTGCAGGCTTGATCCCCAGTGTGGGGTGTGCAGGAGGCAGCCAATTGATGATTCTCTCTCATCATTGATTGATGTTCATTTTTTAAAAAATATATTTTATTGATTTCAGATAAGAAGGCAGAGGAAGAAAGAAATAGAAACATTAATGCCTGCACAAGAACAGGCATTGATATTTCTATGTCTCTCTCCCTCTCCCTTCTTTTCTGAAATCAATAAAAATATATTTAAGAAGAAAAAAAAAAAGGCTTCCCCAGGTCATCTGTCCTGGCATTGGGGGCCCTGTGGCAATTATTTCCCTTTTCCTCCTCCTCGGCAGTGAATGCCGCTGCTCTAGAGGAAGTGATTCTCCTAAGACTCACAGGGGAACTGGTCTTTCCACAAGAAGGAACTTCCCAGACACTCATCAACCTTGGAGCATCCAGTCAGCAGCCACCCTTTATCTCTGGTGTAAGGCTAATCGTTGATTCACTAGGAATTGGACTACTGTGGGGAATTCGTAATCAAGGTCAGATGGCTACACAGTGTGTGTCTTTCATCTGCTTCTGCCCTAACTACACACTGCAGCAGGGAAACTGCATAGGCCAAGGCCTCCGTACTCTTACATTTTCAGGAAAAGGAACCAAGGTGCTCCTTTTAGAAAAGCAAGTCGTTCGTAAACCAAAGCAGCCAAGTTCCCTTTTCTTGTGCTTTGCTTGGATCTGTTTGGCTTATCTATGTAAACAACTTGTGCTTTGCAAAAATTGGGCTCAGCAGTCATTCAATATTATGTTGCTAAGTACTAGTTCTTTCTAGGTGAAACATGTTTATTCTGTATAAAGGCTGAAATTTTACACAATTTTAGGTGCAGCCCGTGACTAACATAGAGGGGGTCCATTTCTTCTCATGCGTGGAAGAAGGAGGATGGTCACACGCAGGATCAGCTTGAGAAGCTGGCTTCCAGGAGCCTGGCCCAGGGCTTCTTTCCCATCCTGACCACCAGGGACACTGGTGAAGTGACAGGTCCTAAAACAGATCTGGGCTGGTGACGAAAACTGAACATGTTTTTTTTTTTTTTAAA
>PVJC01007263.1:0-34869 GCA_004026665.1 Murina feae | reverse complement strand
AAAAGACTAGACTGCGGCAGTGAGTGAGAGGCAAGAATAATGTATGTGGTATGATAGGAGGAAAGAGCAGTGTGTTGGAATGGAACAGCCAGGCTGCAGTTTCAGCTCTACCATCTAATAGCCACATGACCTTGGGAGACGGTAGAGGAACACATATTCACAGTTTTCAATTCACTGCTTTGTAAATGAAACAAATGATCTCTATCTCACAGAGCACGTGAGAATGGAAAATATAAACATGTTTATGGAGACTTGATTCTAATAGGGACTCATGACCTATTGGCTCCTGACAGATCAAAGAATCCATGCACTCCTCCTCTTCCTAGGTCCATACCTGGCTACATTTATCTGCCTTCTTTGCATTAGGTAGAGCTGTGTAACTGACCTATGAATGAGAATGGTAGAGATGTGTGCCATATCTAGAAATGACCCATAAAACCCTTCCACACACATTCATTCCTGTATGCAATCTGCCCCTTTTTGGTGGACATCATCCCCAGGGGGGACATGGAAGCTGCATGTTAAAGATGACATCAGCTTGGACCCTGAATAACTGGAATCACATGGCAGCCTCACCAATGACGTCACCTGTCCAGTATTGTTTGATGAGCAAAACATAAACATATATCATATTTCAGCCATTATATATTTGTGGCCCTCTTTGTTACAGCAGCTAGCTTACCTATGCAATACTTTCCCCAATCTTTTACTTTCCTCCTTCCTCTTCCAAACTTCCCTACTGTCTCTTGCCTGAAATAGTCCTACATGTACCCTAAATGGCAGAATCTTGGTTAAAAGCATAGACTTTGAAACAGCAAGGTCCAAGTTCATCTCCATTGTTTCCTTGTCCAGCACTGAACAAGTATGCATAATAAATTTCCCAACCTCATTTTCCTCAATGTGGAAGAAATAATCATCTCATTGCTCACTTGTTGGGAAGGTCCCATGAGATAATGCCTGTTAAACAGTTAGCACCTTACCTGAATTCTAGTGGCCTATTATGAATAGCATCCCATTTGATAAGATGCCAACTGCATCTTTCCCACCAGACAATACTCTTTCAAAAGGAATATCATAAATCATTGTTCATGTCTTTGTCAAAACCAGTATTACGCACTATAAACTTCCAAAGAGCCTCCACTGCCTTCAGGAAGTTCCTAACTGGAAAAATATTTTTCAAGAATCATAAGCACAGTTATATGGCTCTTAGACTTATATGAACAAAAATTATAAAACTAAAAGGTGAAGGAAGGAAAGGATCAAATAATTAGTACAGATATTTCAAATTTTTCATAAGGCAGGTGTTTTACCATTTGAAAACCTGGACTGTATGAAAAAAGTAAGACCCTTAGATAATGAGGGATATTTATACGCTCTGTTTACTTGCTCTCTTGAGCCAGAGGAAAAATCATAAAAGGGAATATAGTTTCTGTTGCCTGGGATTCCAGAAACAAAGGTTAGCGAAAAAGTACAAGGCATGACTTTCATAAGACAAATGAAATTTTTCTCTTGAATGCTATGTTACGTTCAAGATAGAATTTCCCATTAGAAAAACACATCACCCAAGGTTAATGGAAAATACTTTGCTGTTCCCAACCAGACATATGAAAGTATGTGCTCACACACGTGTACACACACACACACACACACACACACACACTCTTTCAACCATGTGTTTATGTATATAACAATGGAACAAGGTGAGAATCTATTTGGGGGATAAAAGACATGTTCAGTCTTAATACCTACTGAGCGGGCACCCATTATGCTAGAGAATATGAGCCTAGTTCCTTTCACTGGACTTGTGCATGTCCTCTTTCTAATGGCAAATGACGGATCAGCGCTGCTCTTCTTAAGAGGCTGTGTGCATGAAGGTTTATGGGAAGAATCTGCCACAAGTAGCAGGAACTGAAGAACTTAGAGCATTCTAAATGAAAGCCACATGGGCCACAAGTCCATAGAAACCATCCACATCTGTTCCTCTAACATTTAACTCGTCCTTCCCTCTCTATGGGAACAATAAAATGCTGGCTTGGAGCAGGGACTGAAATTCATATTTTATACTCTAAATGCAACTCTTTCCCTTTTAACTCTTCTTTCCTGTCCATGCAATCAATTATGAAGTCCTATTGATTCTACCCCCTGGATCTTCCTCAAATCTGCCCCCTATCCTCCACCACCCTTTATCCAGGCTGCAGCAAAACCTCCTACGTAATCTTTCTGCTGCAGTCTATTCTCTACCCTTCCCTCTATTATCTATATAGAAGCTCATCTATCTTCTAAAATGCAAGTTTTATCATGTCACTAGATTAAAACCCTTCAAGAAGCCAATTAATAACAATGATCTACATCAGTGGTCACCAACCTTTCAGATCTGATGGACCACCAGTGGTCCAAGGACCACTGGTTGGCAACTACTGTTCCAAAGGTTTCCTTGAACCAGTGGTCACCAACCTTTCTGACCTCATGGACTACCGGATGGTGACCACTGATCTACATACTCTGTCTCCCGCATCATACTTTATATCATTTATACGCGCACACACGCACATATACATACTTCCCAACAACAATGACCAACACTATATATGATGTAGCATCTGAAAAGAACATGCTTACACCCACCTCTTCCCTCTTCCTCACTTGGCTAATATTCTACCCATCATTTATGACAACATGATGGATGTCTCTGATGCTGGGAAGTTTTCTCTGAACCACAACTCAGCCAGATGACCTTCATTTAAGATTCCCTGCTTCTCCCATCTGACTGGTAGACTCCAGTACATGCAAGTATGGGCTCTCCCATCAGACTGCCTAGATTTAAATCCCAGCTACATTTCTAGAGCTGTGTGATCTTCAGCAAGACTAATCTGTCTGTGCCTCAATCTCCATTGGTACAATGGAGATAATCATGATACCTACTTCAACTGGACTGTGCTGAGGATTAAATGAGTTAAAATAGAAATGGATTAGATTAGATTCCAACATCTAACCATAGCTCAATCAATACTAGGCAGGACTAATAAGATGTGGTAGAACCATTCTATGCTCCATCTGTAAATCAGGAAAACTCGATTGTACACTTTATAAAAATAGGTGCGTCATTATCCCTCCTGCATGGTACTTGACCCATGTGACACATTCAATACACTGTTCTTTAATAAATATATACAACTGAGGATTCAAACCAATCAAAGATTTCCATTTCCCTAAAGAGTTTCAGACTGCTCTAAATTACATGGGTGCATTTCCTCCCATGTAACTTTAAAGTCTTTTATACACACACACACACACACACACACACACACCAGATAAACAGATATCTAGATAGACAGATAGACAGATATATAGATATACACATATAGATATATAGATAGATATATGGATATATATTTTTATATATGGATATAGATATAGACATAGATAGATATAGTACCTGCTGTATATCAGACACTGTGCTAGACCCAGAAAGGCAAAATGAAATGAGAAAAATAATTCCTATAAGCAGACTCACAGGTAAGGCAAGTTAACTGCTACCCTGTGAGGCAAGTTAACTGCTACCAGAGAGCACACTATGAAGGTCTTTCCACTGGGCCCAAAAGAAAGCTGACCTTGCCAAGACCATGTTTATTTTAAAGGCATGCTCACTGTAAATGTGTCACACCTTCTCACCCTCAGGAGTGGAACACTTTCAAAAACTATTTGACTAAGGGCTCCAAGGGCAAAGCTCCTGCAGCTTAATTTGCTTTGCACAGGAGAACCTCTGCACAGGAGGCCTGCCATAATGAAATGTACTTAGAAAGTGCTAAGACAGTGTTGTCCAGACTTACATTTTAGGTGGGAGTAAGAGCACGTGGAGGGGAGGTGACAGTCTCTGTTGGAGACCCTGCAGCCCTCTGTAAGAACTTCATGATGATAACCATGATAGCATGTAAACCATCAGTAATGTCCACCTTGGATTTCTGATTGCCAATCAACATCTTCATTGGCAGAGCATTTTTTAATGTCTACTACACACTTATAATGTTTTAAGTATAAAGCCCTGACTTGATTTAATTACATCAAATTATTTTCAAATGGCATAGAACCTAGTAACAATGAAGTTCTTATTAAGGTTTTCATATATCAGGTCAAAACATGTCCTTCTAAAATCCAATAATCACATATTCTAAAGGCCTCGACTAATGTAGGACATTAAATGTGACTCCTGACTCCAGGCACAGTGCTGTAAAGAATTTCACTCTATTTGCATTTCGGCAACTCTTCTTGGAAGAAACTCAGTGTTTCTAATTAATCATCTCACTGGTCCACAAACATTTTATGCAGAATGTGTTCTTTCCTCATACCTCTCATTTGTTCAGAAATGATTGACTGAGTAAGGGATTTGGATAAGCTGGTATTATGTTCATTATAGATGCATATATATATATATATATATATATATATATATATATATATTGACAGAATCAATGTCTCCTAAATGACATCAAGCTAAAATGCAAAGGAAAAGCTAAAACTTAGTGGTTGAAAGCACAGACTTTGTTACCAGGCAGCCTTGGATTCAAGTAGTGAATATTAGGAAACTACCTAGTTTCTCTCAATCCCAGCTTTCTAGCCTATAAAGTGTTGATAATACAATGTCGACCTGATAAAGTTGTGAAACAATGAATGTGATATGCAGGATGTCTGGGGTAGAGTAAGGAGCAGG
The DNA here is from genome assembly GCA_004026665.1 of Murina feae. Taxonomy (NCBI): domain Eukaryota; kingdom Metazoa; phylum Chordata; class Mammalia; order Chiroptera; family Vespertilionidae; genus Murina; species Murina feae. Next base: position 30,161 of record PVJC01007263.1, on the reverse strand, counting down.
CACCTTGGTTTCCTCACCCCTAGCTGTTGAGCTGAGCCTAAGAAAGTGCTCTTCTGGTCCTACTCTTCAAGTGAGACAGAAAATGGACAAGCAAGAAACTCAAGAAAAGAGATGGGCGTGAGTCCTCACACTGGATGAATCTAAAGCTGATTAATTTCATTCCACCCATTAAGACTTTCAGGCAGCTGACACTGGATGATGGAACCTTTTCTCTTTTTCTTAGTTGTTGGCTAGTAGTGCTTTCTCCTACTGTAATTGGTAATCCAATGAATCATCAAAATATGCTGAAATCTGTCTGGAAGAAAAGCTATCTGTGAAAGAGCCAAAAGGGACTCCATTTCTGGAAATAAAAACTTAGGTGTCCTTCACTGGCCTTTTAGTTTTAACCTGGCATCAAACAACAATTCTTTTAAAAAGGATTTCATCTTTTGGAAAACTTACTGAGGTGCGATGAAAAGGCACTTGTACGTTTAGGTTCTTAGTCTAAATATTAGACTGGAAAAAGTTCCATTTCTTAAGATTTGTCTAATTGTCCTGCTCCTATTCAAGAATTATAATTAGATTATGTAACCCGATTAATTGTCAATAAAGTGCACTTTCTTTGAAGTCACCCAGAAAAGGGAAGACATTTACCTTTTTTTTTTTTTTTCCAAATGAGTTGGTTTAATTCCAAGCAGCACAGAATTCAGAAGAGAAAGAAGATAGAAGAACACACTTTGGCAGGATTCTGGGCTAGGTTTCCTCTGACCTCACAGTGAAGGTTGAAATGGCAGAGGGAGAACTAAAGAGAAGATGAGCCACTGCATCAATATTATTTTTTTTTTAAAAAAAGTTTATTGATTTTTTAAAAATGTTGTTTTTTAAAGAAAGGAAGTGAGAGGGAGAGAGCGAGAAAAACATCAGTGTGAGAGGGTAACATCAATCACTGGCCTCCTGCATGCGCTGCATCGGGGATCAAGCCCACAACCTGGGCATGTGGCCTGACTGGGAATCAAACCAGCAAGATGTGGAGACAGAATGATGCCCAACCAACTGAGCCACACCAGCCAGGGCACAACTGCTTATCCTTAAATGTACAACAGGCTCCAAGATAACACTTCGTTTTAGCTATAGGTGGCAAGAGATGTCATGACAAGGAATCCAGATGTTAAAATACGAGTGGAATTAAGGATCTCCATTGCCCCGGGCACAAGGAACATCACACTTTTGGCCAGATTTCCTAATTCCACCTGTGGCCAGGGGGCTCTTCCCTGTAGCCTTTGCTTTTAGCTGCTTAAGTTTTTTCTGCTGTTCTTTTTGCTTCTGCTTGAATGCCTTGCCTAGTCCATCTCCTTGGCCTACTTCTTGGGCTGCTTCAGGGGCTTCTTCTTGCCACCTTTGCAGCTGGACATGGTGTCTGCCACCCCTTCCCCGGACCCTGCTACGGGAAGCTGGGACATTAACCTTCTTTACTTCTTTATCATAATTAAGAGGCAAAGTGGGTCTTATAATATCCATGATATTTAAAAATACATGGGGAGATTTTTAATAAAAGATAATATGTGATACTATCAAAATGAAATTCATGAATAGTATATACACATACAATGGGATGCTACTCAGCAATAAAAAGAAATGGATTACCTATACAAGTAACAACAAAGATAAAACTCAAATGCATTGTGCTCATATCTGATTCAGTACACACTGTATGACTCCATTTCTATGCCATTCCAGAAAAGGCAAATCTATTAATGATGGAAAACAGAGGAGCGGTTGCTAGGGGTTAAGGATGAAGAAAGGACTTGACTACAAACAGGCAGCAGAAATTAATTTTTTTTGAGTCATGGAACTGATCTGTACCCTAATATCAGAGGCTACATTACTTCATGCATTTGTCAAACTTCATGTAACTTAAACCCAAAACATGAATTTTACTGTCTGTAAATTTAAACATAAATTGTCTAACAGAAAACATGCAATTTTCTATTTAGTGAGGCCTAATCTTAACACTTATTTTAAATTGTGGACAAATGAACACAAAGAGATTTCATTAATAAAAATCCAAGAACTGATTTTTCCCACCTCTATTGAGGTATAACTGACAAATAAAAATTGTATTTATTTGAAGTGTGCAATATGATATTTCAATCTATGTATACATTGTGAAGTAATTGTCACAATAAGTTAATTAACATAAATATCACCTCACAGTTACCTTTTTTGTATGTGTGGTTAGAACATTTAAGATCTATTCTCAGCAAATTTCAGGTAGATAAGACAGTATTATTAACTATAGTCACGATGCTGTACATTAGATCTCCAGAACTTATTCATCCTATACAACTGAAACTCTGCACACTTTAACATCTTCCAATTTTCCCCACATACCAGCCCCATTGTACTCTCTGTTTTTATGAGTTCAACTTTTTAAAATTCCACATATAACTGAAATCATACAGTGTGTGTCTTTCTGTGTTTGACTTATTTCACTTAACATAATATCCTATAGGTTCATCCATGTTGTTGCAAATGGCAGGATTTCCTTCTTTTTTTTAAGGCTGCATAATATTTCATTCTCCATGTATATGTTTATAGATATGTGTATGTATTATACATATATAGTACATATATATTATACTATATAATAAAAGCCTAATATGCAAAGTGTCCAGTCATCCAGTCAGCTGTTCAACCAATCAAAGCGTAATATGCTAATGAATGCTAAGGCTGCTCAACCATGGGCTATGACGTGCACCGAGCACCAGGGGGCAGACGCTCCAAACAGTAGGTTAGCTTGCTGCTGAGGTCCAGCTAATCGGGACTGAGAGAGATGGGCCAGACATGCCTTGGAGCCTTCCCACAGTCCCTTTCCAGCTGGCCAACCACCCTCGTCCCTCTCTTGCCCCAATTGCGCACTGATGGGGTCCCTTGGCCTGGCCTGGCCTGTGCCCTCTCATCCCCAGGATCCCTCAGGGGATGTCGGAAAGCAGCTTTCGGCCTAAGGACACAAAGACCAGTCTCTATGATGTGCACTGATCACCAGAGGGCAGACACTCAATGCAGGAGCTGCTCCCTGGTGGTCAGTGCACAATAAAGAGGGAATATGCAAATTGACCATCACGCTGGTCAATTTGCACCCACAGGTGAGGCTAAGTTCCCATAACGAGCCTTAAGGAGCAATCAGCAGGGACCTGAGGCTGTGCACTCACCGACCTCCTGCATGGCGCTTGACAGGGGACCTCAGGTCGTGCCCCTACAGGGCTTGACAGAAGACCTCAGGCTGCTCCCCTCATCCTGGCACCAGGCCAGAGGAACTCAGGCTGCACCCTCTTCTCTGGTACCAGGCCGGGGGACCTCAGGCCATGCCCCCCGCCCTGGCCCCAGGCCAGGGGACCTGAGGCTGTTCCCCCCACCTAGTGGGACTTGACGGGGGCCCTCAAGGTGTGCCCTCCGCCCTGGTGCTGGGCCAGGGGACCTCAGACCATGCCCCCCACCCCAGCACCAGGCCAGGGACCTCAGGCTGTGCCCCCTGCCCCGGCGCAGGGCTGGGGGATCACAGGCCACTCCCTCTGCCCAGCAGGGCTTGATGGGAGACCTCAGGCCATGCCCCCCTGCCCTGGCACCCAGGGGACCTGAGGCTGCACCCCCCCACCTGGCAGGGCTTGACAGGGTGAGGCCGGCCAGGTCTGGATCTAGCCCAGTGAAGGGGGGCCATCCAGGTTTGGGTTTTGAGCGATTTTGAGGTGCACGTGGGTGGTTGAAAACTTGACTCTGGGTTCCATGGTGCACTTCAGACTCTGACAAAAGGAAGATTTTCATATACGTTTCACTAATTTTCTTTAATCTCTGACACTTCTATTATAGAGAAAGGGCAAATAGCAATATTAAAATATTTCCTGTAATTAATCCCCTTTTAATGTGCACGAATTTCGTGCACTGGGCACTAGTTGTGAATAATGCTGAAATGAACACAGATACTGTTTTGACATATTGATTTCATTTCCTTTGGTTATTACCCAAAAATGGGATTCCTGAATCACATGGTAGTTCTGTTTTTAATTTACTGAGAAACAAGAGAAGATATTTTTAAAAACTGTAGTATATGCTGTGGATTGTCTCTGTATTCTATTCTACCCTTCCTCTGTTGGGGAGCCCAGAAAGTTAAACGTTAAATTTCCAAGACTCCTTTGCAGCTGGGTTTCAATTAGAACTGGAACAGGTTAGAAGCACTTAAATATCCGAAAGGCAGTGGCCATCTTTCTGCTTTTAGTGCTTCCAGGAAGCAAGGTTTGAAAGACAAAGATTTTAGAGAGAGCTTCTGGCAGCAGTGGTGTGCCCTTGAATTCAAAAGTCCAGTGGTGGCCACACCATTCCTCATTCTTTAGCCTTTTAGACCACTTTGTAAGAACCCAATGCCCTGTATTATATCTTTCCTGGCTGAAAACCTAGTGTTGTTTCTTTTTCCTGCCTTGATCTCGGTTGGCATAAAAGCCAGTTTACTTATAAAATGGGCCCCTGTCACAGTGCCTAAACCCCGGATTATTTGGAAGTTTCATAAAAGTGCCATTTAAATTCAGCACTCCATGGTCAAAGTAAGCTACCTTGTGTTTTCTAGATTTTTTTCCAGTACCGCTCAGTCTTTGCACACTGTGTTGGAATGATGGCGTGTGTTAGCTTCACATGTTATCTCTTACAGGTGACAGCTCTAGGCAGATATCCCATATCAAACCTAGCAGAAGAATTCATTTCTAGGAGGTCACTCTCATTACTAACAAATGAAGGCATGACATGAAATCTTTTACCTACTGACAACTGTCAGCATGTTCTTTAAATGTGTTCTGTTCATTACTTATAAATTTTAAACATATTTTTCCTTCTCTGTTAACAATGAACCACATTGCTGCTGAAAGAAGGAAGGAAGGAAGGAAGGAAGGAAGGAAGGAAGGAAGGAAGGAAGGAAGGAAGGAAGGAAGGAAGGAAGGAAGGAAGGAAGAAAGCTTCCCATGGGGCTTGGCAAACATTTCTAATAGCCCACAGTTCTATTAGAAATAAGTCTAATTTTGGATGGCCTAGGGACAGAGCTTCCTGCATTGCTACATCTCTTGGAAAGATAGCTGGGTGATTTTAATATGAGCACCCACCTTACTCCAATGCTGAAACAAGGACAGGATTTTGGACAGGGTATATAACGTAAATGCATCAGTGAGGATAAAGGTCATGAATGCATGGTTGAAAATGCCTTGCACAAAGGTGCACAGTATGCTCATGTTAAGGGAATGAAAGGCATGCAAGTATTTAGGGCTTTACAGGAGTAAAAAAGGTTGGCCTGAGCGAATGAGATGGCTTCTTTATTTCTAAAGTAGGGGCTGCCCATGGCAGTGGATTTTGGTTGTTTTTGTCGCTCAACACCATTCCTCCTTTTACTGATAAGAGCACCCTGATGATCGCGTGGAAATCCTCTCCTCTCTGGATCTCATTGCTAAAGTTCCAGTGATACTGACTGCAGACCAAACCTTGTGACCTGGGCTATGATCTCTTATTGGTACGGATAGAATGCTCTTGGTTCAGAAGTGGACAGAATACTGGATCTGACCAACTGGGATTAATAAGCTCAGTTCTGAGACTTATTTGAGATACCTGGGAAGTCGAGTCTTCCTTTCTTCTGCTGGGTTTGATACCACAGGGTATCATCATAGAACTATCAATGACTAACAAGTGAAGCCAGAGAACTATCCAAACATAGTAGAAAACATGCCAGAAACCAAATACAATCAGACCTAGAGAGCATGTCTCAGCCATGTGAACCAAGAAGTGATCTTTTTTGTCCTTAAAACTCCTTAAGTGACTATCTTAGTTAACTGTATTGTTTATTTACTTTGGTCATTAAAACAGCTTTTACTGAAGCATTAATCTTTGGCCCACATGCATATTTTTTGTGCATATTTTCATTTCTACAGCAGATATTCTTTAGTTTTCATGAGATTCTTGAGTTGTATTCCCTCAAAAAGTCAAGAATTGCTTTTCTAGAGAGAAATAGTACCTCAAAATTGATTTTAAACGACCCTTTTGGCACATTCTTTTTACAAATTAAAAAAGTCTTGACAAATTTCTAAATATAAAAAGTAGATATAGAGTAATCACTGAAGAGATAAAAGAAAGTAATTAACCATAGAAATAAGAATTTTAACATCCATCTTGCTATAGGAAGTTTTAATTGTTAGAGACACCACCCCAAATCATAACAAACATACTGAATGGGACCTAAACCATAGTTTATATATAAGTGCATGAGAATGATTTAACTTACAAGTTGATATGTCATAGTTGATAACATGTCTTATTTAGGGGATATTTAATTTTGGAACACTTAATAATTTTAATGCAGTAATTTTCAAATCTTATTTTTGAGCCAGTAAAATTTTTTCAGAACTCACATATATTTTGAAAAGACTAGAAATATCTTGGAACCTAGGAACTATGATTAGAATGCCTAAAGGCCAGAATGAGTAAAAGGATTATTTTAAAAAGTCACTACATAAGAAGATGCACACAGTATGCTGTGCTCCATTTCCATCTACCTTATTCTAAATCTGTCTGTTTGTAAAATCAGAAGTTGTCTCGTCCTGCCCCACAGGGCCCACAGCACAGTCTGGGTTCTCTTTACTCTTAATGTTCAATCGTCTACTGCTGGAATTAATGGGTCCCTAACTAATTGTTCCATTTTAACAGAAAATTCTTTAATTTAATGTTAATCTAACTTATAATTTGTTGTAATTTAATGGTAATCTTCTAATTTATAATTTTATTGAGATTCATACAGACATACAAACATAGCAATGAATCAAAATAAAATGAAATAAAAAACAAAACCAGCCACCAACCAACACTCTGCCCATCCTCCATTGTAGAGAAGAGGGCCAGATGCCAGAAAAATAAGTTTAAAAATATTCCCAAATAATATTCCAGACTAAGATGGCAGCTTCAAAAGAGGGGAAAAAAATAAAAAGGAATAAAAAAGTGAAAGTGTTAAGTAATTTTCTTCAATGAAGAATGTGAAAAAAGGCTTAAAATCCTAAAGTAGGTAAAATACAATGAAAACAACAGTTACCAACTATTAGAATAAAATTAGTACAGAGAAAACTTTGAGGAAATAAATATTTTCCTGGATTTGACTATGGAAGTTGTGGGTGGAACCAAGTACTGGTTGATAGTCCTATAATTACTATGATGAAACTAAAGGAAAGCTGACATTAGGGTCTTAACATCTTTATCCAGAGAAGGGCTTCTCAGATTTTAACCAGTAAATGAGTTACCCGAAGTTTTAGAAATAAATGCAGATTCTGATTCCGTACACTGGGGCAAGGCCAGAGATGTTGCAAGTCTCACAGATCCTAAGGTAATGCTGATATTCACTTTGTGTCGCAAGGTTCTGGGTTTCAGTATTTTTTACAGATTCCCCTTCCGTGTGCATCAGCTTGCCAACATATATATTGTCACATTTTAAATAGTGTTAAAAGTTCATATTATAGCTCTGCCAGTGTTGCACAATGGCTAGAGCATCAGCCTGTGCACCAAAGAGTTGCAGGTTCGATTGCTGGCTCTTATTCAGGGTCAGGGCACATGAAGGAGGTAACCAGTCAATGTGTTTTGCTTCTCTTCTTCTCTTCTTTCTCTCTCTCTCTCTCTCTCTCTCTCTCTCTCTCTCTCTCTCTCTCTCTCTCTCTCCTTTTTCCCTTCTACTCTCTAAAAATGAATGGAAAAATATCCTTGGGTGAAGATTTTGAAAAGTTCATATTGTAGAAGTGATTTTCCTTCACTACAGGTAATAACAACACTGCTTGAGTTTCTTTTTCCCAAGAATTATTTTTGGGACGGTGGTCCTTATTCCCAAGGATCTGGCCTCAGTAAATCTGGGGCAGCACTCAAGAACTTGCATTTCTAACAAGTGCCAGGGGGTGAAGATACTGCTGGCCCAGGGACCATGCTTGCTGACCCAATACTTTGGTGCATCTCTCAAGAGTCCTGCTGAAAAAATAGTTGATGCCAACAGAAAATTTTAGCATCGAGAGAGAGAACCATCAGGTATTGGGGATTCAGAAGACCTAAGATTAGTCTTTCTCAAGGCTCTCATTTGAGAAGTGAAGAGCTTGGGTACTAGTGTGACTGGGTGTTTTGCTGGGGACCACAGATCTGGATACAGAAGCAAAATGAGGACCAGAGCTCTGCTCCTCTATAGCTACCTCAGGAGCCTCACTCTATGCCACGTTACTGTTTCATCATCTTTTACAAATAGCCTGAATCACTTACTTACGGAACGCTAATGACCCAGCACTAAAACATATTTTGGTCCTAACAGTCCTTCTCTATTTAGACATAATCTCCTAGAAAGTGTTTCTCAGTGTGGCCCAAGGGCCTCCTCTATTGGAATCATAACAGGGCTGTGCTTGCTCAAAGATTTAGATTCTTACAGTTGTCCTCAGAATACTAAATTTGACTCTCTTGGGCCAGCCCCTGGAAGTATGCACTTTGACAAGCATCCCTATGGGTTTCATAAACAGGTCAATAAAATGATGGTTCTCAAGCTTGGCAACACATGCGAATTTGGGAGGAGAGGAGAGATTAAAATTCCCCACATTCAGGCTGCATGCACAGTTACTTGGGGAATCTCTGGAGATGCGGCTCAGGCATCAATTGCCAAAGCTCCCTGGTGATTCTCATGTGCAGCCAAGAATGGGAAACAGTACTTGAAACTTCCACATACTTCCATTTTTCTATCCAATAAATGGATGAAAACCCCCCTGGACAAAATGATACTTTGGTTTAATGAATATAGAAATTTGGTCACCTGGAATACCAATGGTATGAGAGCAGTTGGCTTTGACAGCTGCAACCTGATCCAGGGAAACCAACCACATCTATTCCAGAAAGTAAGCACTGAAAAATGTCCTGAATACCTTTGAGAAGGGTCCTTCTGAGGCAGGGTTTCCGGCTTACCCAAAGAATTAGAAATTTTTGTCATTTCCATCTGGTCACTCCTGGCAGTTACGAAGTAAGGGTTTTTTTAAGAAAAGAATTTTTATGCATTGTCTGGTCCAGTTATGAAATAATAAATGCTTCCTTGCAAATGAGCAGATTAATTTAATAATAATGGCAGGTTATAGCGGCCCACATTAGTTCCCAGGGCTCTTTAAGGAGTCAGCAAGAGAAACTGCAGGAAGACAGAATGCCTACAAAGTAGAGTGTCTGAAATTTATCTTTTTAGAAGATAAATAGTGTTCAAAGTTTAGAACACTAATGGGGTGGATTTCTGAATTTCTGCCAAGGATATTCTACCCAGTGAATTTCTTGAGGGTGTCTGTATTCTGAATAAGCAATCTAATCTTTTCCCCATAATCAAAAGTTGTCAGTTTAGTTCACAAAGAGCTTAAGCTTTATTTAAAAACTAGAGACCCAGTGCATGAATTTGGATGGGGTCCCTTGGCCTGGCCAGCAATCGAGGCCTATTGAGGGGCTGGAAGGCCATGGGGAGGGACCTCAGGAGGTTGGCTGGCTGGGGGTAGTTGGCTGTGGGAGCACTATGACCATGAGATGCAGCTCCTGCATTGAGCATCTGCTCCCTGGTGGTCAGTGCGCGTCATAGTGACTGGTCGTTCTGGTCCTAATGGTCACTTAGGCTTTTATATATGTAAATAAGTTTCTAAAGACTTTAGAAACTTGCATGTAAATAAAGGTAGGATTGTGGTTTTATATATGTGACAATGATTAATGACTATCTAATTAAAAGTAAGCTTGGTGAAACTTCTGTTTGGGCAAAGATTTTAACACCTTTATTGCTCTTCTCTTTCCTTTGCATCCCACCAATTATCCCTTAGTGCAACACATTATGATTCCTGCATCAGACTTAAGCATCTCTCTCCATTCCCATCCTGGACCCTGAATTTTGGCAGAAACACCTTTAAAGGCGATTGTAGTGAGGGGAAGGGCATTTATTTGTCAGAAGAAACCTGCCAGGCACCTGTGGAAGAAGCCACCTTAACAGCCCTAATCTATGGCTGGTTCCCAACTTGCTTCTGCATCTAATCAGCATGTCTCCAATATTACTGTCCTATAATTATGGGGATATTGGGAACTGAACCAATAGGTCTGGGGTCTTGAGATTCTGCATTTATAAGTGCCCAGGGGATACTAATGCTGCAGGTCCATGGAGCATACTTTCAATCGCAAGGAACAAGATACTATGCTTGGTGGAAAAGGAAGCAGTGATGAGAAAAGACTATGTCCCCTGCCCACATCTGCTAAGTATCAGTGGTAATGGTCAATTCTGGGGAGCCATGGAGCCCACAACTTTCTTCTCTTAGAATTATTATCAGACCCTTATTCACACGTATCAATGGCACCCTATGCCCGTGGCCAGAGCTGACTGAACCAAGGATGGACACGTACTCAATGCTGAGCCAATCAGCTTCTTCTGATCTTGAGAGTTTAGGATTGAACTTCAGAGATGCTATTCATGAGTTTCTTGAACTAAGGGATGTAAATATCTGGGGTAGTCAATGTACTCCATGTGGAAAGAGTAATAGGGACACTGAAAAGCAACACTAGTGAGCAAAGGTAGGAGACCACCTGAAAATCAGTTGCCGCCTGGATCCTTGAGAACCTTCAGGTCATATTTGCAGATCCCACCCTTCTTATCCTGAAATTCCTGGAAACAGCCCTGGATCCTTTCAATAAAGTTTAATAAGGAAAAACTCCCTTTTTCTTGCTTAAACAAATTCCAATGCAAAGGGAATGCAGTTTCACTTTTCATGACATGTCAGCCCAAAAGTTCTAGAAAACATCCAGGCTCTGTCCCACAGGTCAGGATCTATATCCAGCAGTGGCGGGCAGCTTCCTGGGGCTAATTGTGAACAATTCTGGGACCTTCTGTAAGTCATTAAAAAGGGGCCTTCATTTCCTCCTGGAATGTCAGACAGGGTCAACTCTTCAAACTCTTCCAATAATTAAGACTGTTTACTTAGATCTACTTCTTTCCTTCCCATGTCCTTCAATCTTGTTATCCTTAAATGTCAAGTACAAAGAAACCCTGCTTAGTCTTCCATCCCTCCTCCCTATGCAGGTGATCCCCACCTCACCCCATGGGAGACAAGTGACTGGCCTACAGAAGGCATCTAGGATATAGTAGCTATGATTTTTATAAATTCCTCTCTCCACTCACTCATTCTCCTAAATACTTTATGATCCTCCCAATCCTGCCTTATCACACTCTTACTTATTATGATCATTGCGGATATCTCCGATCCTCTACCTTTTTAAAAATTTAGTGATTTTCCTCAGATGGCACCAGCTCCTGGATTCCTATCTACCATGAAGACCATTCCTTAATCTAACCACCCCATCCCACCTGTTCATTTAATTACAGAAGATATCCTCTCTCCATTTCCCTAACCACTGCCACATCCCATCTTTTATGACATGTATCAGACTTAACCCAGGTGGAATTCACCTAGATAATGCCAATTGATGCTAAATGACACATTATAGGTAGATGACCTGACAAAGATGAGTCTGCAATTCTCTGTCTCCCTGAGACAAGGCCAGAATCTAAATTTCATTTTTGTCCTAAGACTTCAGATATAGCCACATGCAACTTTGCATTAATGAAGTTTCCAATTTTTCATCTATTGATGGATACAGAAGTACACAACCAGTCTGTTTTCATTAAAGATGTTTCCTTGGACATGTTTTCCACATCCACAGGGAAAACTCTCATTCACCTCATATTAACAACTCAGAAAATCACTACTGAGTATGACAAGGTAAACCTCTTATTATCTTTTAATATATGGTATCAATTATACATTCAAACTCAATTGGGAGAATAAATATCTTCTAACCACAATAAAAATGTAATATAGACACTAAGAATTTAAATTCTTAGATATTTTTAATTGATTCCCCTCAAATGATCTATTTCAAAGTCATTGGAACTATGCTTATGAAGAATACTCAACATCATCAAAAAGCACTCACAATATACTGTTCTGCAGTAAACAACGGAATACATATACACAATATGTGTCCAAAGTTTTAAAATATAGTTTACATATGTGTCTGAAAATACTAGAAATAAATACAGCAAAATATTGTTAGTACTTATGTATGAATGATAGGATTACAGTAAGTATTGCATCTCTTCTTTGTCATTTAAAATTTTTTTCAATGTACATGAACATTTATAATTAGAGAAAAAGTAAAAAAAAAAAGATATATACACACAGACATTTCCCCTCCTATTGCTTCTTCTATCCTAGGCCCTTCCTTGTTTGATTGTCCTCAGCTTTAATAAACATCTTCTAAAAAGAAAAGTCACAGGCATGAGTCTACAGGAACTGAATATGGCTGCTGAGGACAGGACATGGTGGACATCACTCATTCATAGGGTCATCAGGAGTAGGAGCCAACTCAAAGGCACATAACACACATTCAGCAAATTAAAATGATTCAAGCATCTCCTTTGTTCTGACTTTCCTGAGGGAAGCCCAGGTCATCACGTTACTCTGACTTGCTCACATGCTTCCTCTATAATGTGTTAAAAGTGATGTCGAGTGGAGAAAGAACATTGCACTTTTTCCAAGTGCCTTACACTGAGAGGACTAGGTTAAGGAACCAATTGTAGGGCTGGTTCAAAGGTGATGACACTTGTCTTTGGACTAATAATATATTTGGCATTGGGAGAAGAAAAATGATAGCTTTAATGCTTTCATGTAACTTATCCTGATTTTTTAAAATTTCCAAACACATTACTTCCCATCTTCTAAGGCAATGTATTCTTTCCTAAGAAACCTATTAGAGCATGTTTAAATATTTATTTTATTTCTTCAAGTATTTTTATTTGGAAATTACAGAAAATGATCAAAATTATGTAAATAATAATTCCACTATTATCTTTCCGTGAAAATATATAAAACAAGAATATGAAGTTACTTCCTTCCACACTTCCAATCAGACTTCTGAGACAATGCTCCCAGTTATTATATATGCACTAGAGGCCAGTGCATGAATTCATGCATGGGTGGGGTCCGGCTGGCTGGTGGGGGGGGAGGGGCCAAAGGCAATTGGCTGGCCAGCCCCACCCCTGATTGGGGTGTTAGAGGCCAATAGGGGGTGGGGTCAGCCAGGGGGAGGGACTGTGGGTGGTTGGCCAGCTGGCCTCGCCCCCAATTGGGGTGGGGGGGGTGATAAGGGGCCAGACCGGCCTGAGGGGGGCGCCAATCAGGACCCATATCAGGCTGGTTGGCTGCCACAGTGAGCATCATAGCCATCAGTCACTGGTTGTTCTAGTTATTCTGCCATTCCGGTCACTGGGCTTTTATATATAGAGAGATATGTGCATGTGTATACATGCATACTTATATCACACTAGGGATCCGGTGCACAAAAATTTGTGCACTCAGGAGGTCCCTCAGCCCGGCCTATGCCCTCTCAGAGTCTGGGACCCCTTGGGGGATGTCCACCTGCTGGCATGCTGGCCAGCCTGAGTGAGAGGCTGATGGCTGTTTGCAGGCTGGCCAAGCCCCCCAGTGGGAACCCTCACCCCATGGGGGTGTGGCCAGCCTGAGTGAGGGGCTGAGGGCTATTTTCAGGCTGCCCACAGTCTGTTCAGGGTTCAGGTACCTACTGGGGTGCCTGGGAGCCTGGGTGAGGAGCTGAGGGGCGTTTTTAGGCTGCCCACAGCTCCCATTGACTCAACATCCCAGCAAGGCTGGCTGGAAGCAGGTTTCTGGGGCTTATTTATCTTCTATAATTGATAACACTGTTGCTTTAAGCCAGGGCTAGGCAGGTAATGAAGCCTCATGTTGGCTTCAGCTCTGTGGCTTCTATAATTGAAACAATGTTGCCTTAGTAGAGGCCCAGTCAGCCTAGGCAGGCAGTTTCCTCCATTGCTAGTGCAATGGAAGCCTCCTGTTTGCTTCAGCTCCGTGGCTTCTATAATTGCAACTATGTTGCCGTGAGCAGAGAGAGGCCCAGCCGGCCTAGGCAGACAGTTTACTCCTGGTGCAACAGAAGCCTGCTGTTTACTCTAGCTCTGTGACTGCCGGCCTCCATCTTGGCTGGGTCAATTTGTATACAGCCGCTCTGATTGGCTGGTGGGCATGGCTCAGTCATCCTGAAGAAATGGTCCATTTCAATATTACTCTTTTATTAGATTAGATATGTATGGCAGCATATGTATGTATATGCATTATTATACTAGTAAAATAGACATACAAATATATATACTTTTTAAAAAAATAAATGACATTAAAGTTTACATAGCTCATTGCAGTTTGCATATTTCAGAACACAAAACAAATTTATCAAAGGGAGCCATTGAATTGAACATCATACACTTTTACAAATTTAATACTGCCAAATTACCCAAACCAAAAAATTCTATACACAGATTCACCACTTACAAACTTTTTTAAAAGACTATGATTATTTTTGTTATTATGAAAGTAATAACAATTAAAATTAAAACCACCCAGGAGCGACAGGTGGGAGGGGGAGATGTCTTAAAAGTAAATAGTGGGTTGTTTTTTTCCTTAAACTGGGAGTGATTAAGAGTGTTTATTATCTTGTTATTCCTTATGCTTTTCATATTCTTACAAATAGCCTTTTGAAACTGCTTAAGAGTTTAGAAAACAAAAATAATTTCCTAAAAGATATGAACATTAAAAAACAAAAAGCTTTCTTTTCCCACTGTGCTCAGTCCACCGCCGCAATGTTATAAGCAAAGCTAACATTTCTGCTTTCAGTCCTGTAGCATGTATGTCCATCATCCCAGAGCAAGGGGTGTTCAATAGGATAGAGTGTGAGCCACATAGCTAATTTAAAATTTTCTTGTAGTCACTTTAAAAACAACGAAAACAGCCCTAGCTGGTTTAGCTCAGTGGATAGAGACTCAGCCTGCAGACCAAAGGGTTCTGGGTTCTATTTCAGTCAAGGGCATGTACTTTGGTTAGAGGTTCCTCCCTGGCCCAGACCCTGGTTAAGGGCTCATGCAGGAGACAATCAATTGATGTGTTTCACATCGACGTTTCTCTCTCTCTCTCTCTCTCTTTCCCTCTCTCTTCCACTCTCCCTAAAAATCAATGGAAAAATATCCTCGGGTGAGAATTAACAAAAAAAAATAATGAAAACAAAATGGCAAAATTAATCTTAGTAATATATGTTATTTAACCAAATATATCCAAAGTAATATCAGTTCAATATGTGATCGATATAAAAATTGTTGAGATATTCTACATTCTTTTTTCTATACTATCTTTGAAATCTGGTGTATACCTCACAGTCAGCACATCTCAATGTGAAAGTGCCACATTTCAACTTCTCAACAGCCACACATGGCCAGGGGCTACTGAATGCAAGATGCACCTCTAGATAATATGCTCAAACCCCTATTTCTCGATTTGTCAACTTAAAAACTACCATTTGACTCTAGAGTACGCTATTCCCTCTATTTTTCCTTCTCGCCATCTCTGCTTGTATTACTTTAATACTTTGTTTTTCAATTGACCTTTAGACTTCTATTTAAACCTCCACTTAATTCACCAAACTGAGACATTCTTATCTCCTGCTCTTTAGTAAAATGAGATTAGAGTCCCTTTATTTTCCTTCACCTTGCTTCCTCCTCCTGTCTCCCAACTTTTCTTCAGAAAACAGTTACTTTTACACTGTCAAAGTTGTACCATGTATACCTTGTTCTGCACTATAACTTTTCTACACACGGATACTGTAAATAGGAAAATGAGTGACATTTACAATATGTAAATTGAATAATTATTCTCTGCAGAAACAGGTAGTGTGTCTGAATGCGGACAGCAGGCCATATAACACAGCCACATAATCAGTGCTACTCAAGAACTACAGAAAGGAAAACTGGGGCGGGCCCTCTGTAAACACTGCAATTTTATTTGCTCTTAGGGTTTTAGAGTTCTCTAAAATACCTATTCTAATTTTGACAGCTTTTTTATTAAAAAGAAAAAAGTTTTTTTCAAAAAACTATTGTCTTGAATAACTTTTTAAACTATATTCCTTGGTTTATTTTATTTCCCTGACCTTGGGACACATTGTTCCCTCTTTGGCTTTGTTGCATTAATTCTGCTAGGAATGATCTGGGAGTGATCAAATGTTTTAGTTCTTAGTTCAGTTCGTTCTTGTCTTAAAATGCTGGGACAGAATGGCAGGTTCAAATTAGTTTCCCTGCAACCCATGAAGGCACTGTTATCTTATCTTCTAGAAATCATCTTTGTGGTCAACTTCCTGTCCTACTCTGATTTCTGGAATCTTTAGCATCCTCTCCTTATCCTTGGTGCTCTGAAATATCATGAAAATGTGTTTAGTTATGGTCTATTTGTATGTTTATTCTTATCTATTCTACTTTACACTCACAGGGTCCTATTGGTCTGAAACCTTGGAGAATTTAAAGAGTGTGTATGGTTATTTCCTCCAATTCTTTTTCAATTTTTTTTCTTTTTAGATCCTCTATGAGAAGATGTAGGAGGATTCTCTAATGTCTCAGCTTTTCACTCATATATTCCAACACTTTCTTTTTTGCTCTGGTTTTTCCCAAGGCCCCTTTTTTCTTTGACTTCTCAGTCAGCCAAAGCAGCCCAGCCTAGGTCTTCCTATTGTTTCTTCTATGCCCTTCTTTGTTTCACTATCCTAAGTACATTTTTGCTACCATCATAGACCCAATACCCTTTGGCTCAGAGCTACACAGCCCTTCCTTTTGGATATCCCCAAATTCCCACTCCCCGATCCCTTTTCTTTAAGCAAATTTAATTTTTTCTTTACTCACCGTCTGAGATGGCTATTCAGCCTGCCCACGCACCACCGACTTTAACCTTTCAGTTATGACTTAGTCATTATGGCTACATTGAAACAGATCTGGAATCAATTCAATATTATAGAACTTTCTGGAAGCAAAACTGATTTTACTTACATTTAAAATTTAAACAAAACAATCAGTGAATGAAGATTTTTTTTCATATTATTCCTATCTGTACTGTTTTAAGATATGCTTCGAAAGTAAAGATATTTAAGATTGTGTAGGTACCTCCATCCTTTCTGATGATGGTTGTCTATGACAAATAAAGAGCAAGATGTTAAGTGTGCTGTTTCCAGAAAGAGAATAAATACCATCTCAGAGGGGAGGACAAGAATCCCAAGATACATAGTGAAAACGACAATCATCTCTGGGTGCCTACTTAATTACTTTTCTCTCAAACTAGTATCAGAGCCATATTTTTAAAAAGTTACCAGTAACTGTTCTCTGACTCTGAGTTCACCACCGCTTTGCCAGAAAAATCTTGCTCTAGTGTGCAATCATTCCCAATCAGAACATAGACTTGTTTACAAAGAGCAGTTTCTCTCCTGTTACTTCCACGTCACTCTTTCCTCAAACTTTGTAAATGGGAACACTAAGGGTCCCAGCATCTAAACAAAGTCTCCAAAACTTGCCCTAACTGGTTTGGCTCAGTGGATAGAGCGTCGGCCAGTGGACTGAGGGGTTCCGGGTTTGATTCCATGTCAAGGGCATGTACCTTGGTTGTGGGCACATCCCCAATAGGAGGTGTGCAGGAGGCAGCGGATCGACGTTTTTCTCTCACTGGTGTTTTCTAACTCTCTATCTCTCTCCCTTCCTCTCTGTAAAAAAATCAATAAAATATATATTTCTTAAAAAGTCTCCAAAACTCAAATCTTTCTGAAGAAGCCCATTTTCAGGTGATTACACATACATATTGCACAACATTTACATAAAAATGTGAATAATGTTATTTAATTTTCCAAGTCAGATGGAAAACACTGCTCACACTGGGGCTACTTAAAAAGATACGCCGCCCAGGGGAACCCTCTGCATGTTGTTAAATATCTGTAATGAAATGTAACAGCCACCAAAACAAGACCAGATGCCTCAGCAGATGGTGCAACTTGTCCATCCAACATCTTTTCTCTTGATTTCAGCGGGTGATGAAAATGAACTACAACTAAAATATACTTGCTAAAAATACTTCCTTCTGGAGGCTTCCTTACAATGAGAGGTAGATTTGTGACCCTGTTTAGTCTAATGAGAAGCATGTTGAGACTTGGGGGGTAAGCTTGTTTAATACAGAAAGCTCTTGGTTTCCCCTGGGAGCATGCATGTGATACCTGGAGGTGTCGAGCTGATCTTGTAACCATGAGGCATTGAGAATCAGAATGAGGCTTATCAACTACACAGGTGGAGAGTAACTGTGAACAGTGGCTTGATCCCTACGGGAATGACTTAGCTCTTGAACCAGCCCTACACCACTTATCACTGAACTTCTTGTTATGTGGGACAAATAGGGACCTTTGTATTTAATACTTTTTGGTTCCGAACTCATTTCTGACTAATATTCTGGCAATACCTAAACTTTAGTGGCCCCTCCTGTCATCTGTACACTAGGATTTTAATGCTTGACCAAAATGGAGATGATTGTCTCCTCTACAAAACTTCTTTTAAATCATATACAGGCCATTACCCCTTACCAAACTTCTTGAGGTCTAACGTTTCATATTCAGAAAGGTAGTATGGAGTACATATGGTACTTATGCAATAGCGCCAATACATCTATGCATCACCCTTTAGTTCAGAGGTTAACAAACTATGGCAAATGGGCCAGGTCCAGCCTGCCACCTATTTGTAAATAAAGTTGTATTAGAACACAGCTGCACTTTCATTTACATACTGTCTATGGCTGCTTTTGTGCTAGCTACTATAGCAGAGTTGAGTAGTTACCACAGCAATAGTATGATCCATAAAACCTAAAATATTTACTATCTGTATAGAAAAAGTTTTCTGATCACTAGCAAATACACCAGCATTTATGCAGTGACCCCTATGGCTGTTCACTCTAAGTGGAATAAATAAAGACTTTATATAATCTCCTATTGGTTCAGGCAGAATTTTGCCACTCAAATGATGCCAAAGTTAAGGGAAAATTAAGTTTTCAAAACTTTAATGCTTTCAGAATTATGGAAAAAGGGGCCAAGGATCTGTAGTGAGAGGAGAGAAGGGCAGGTCATCATACTAAAGCAGGGGTCCTCAAATTTTTTAAACAGGGGGCCAGTTCACTGTCCCTCAGACCGTTGGAGGGCCAGACTACAGTTTTTAAAAAAACAAAAACAAACAAACAAAAACTATGAACAAATTCCTATGCAACACTGCACATATCTTATTTTGAAGTAAAAAAACAAGGTGGCAAAAACACCCAGTGGGCCGGATAAATGTCCTCGGTGGGCCACATGTGGCCCGCGGGCCGCAGTTTGAGGACCCCTGTCTAAAGTAATCTACCATGGAGTGTTCAACTTGCTGACTAGTACTTTAATGTCTGAAAGCCCAGAGGCTTACAAAATCCTGTTGATGGCAGACCCTAAGAAATAAAGAGGCAGCATACTGCAGTGGAAGGAACACTGCCTGATGAGTAAGAATGACTTCTAACCCTACTTTCTGTTGACCTTGCTCATCTCTGAGTCTGCATTCAAATCTGTCTAATGGGACCAAAGTATTACCAGCTCTGCCTGGGGCCACAGAAGGATGGTGAGATTATTTGGGAAAGTGCTATGAATATGGCAAGGAACAACATACCCATGCAATGTATATATATATGTATTTTTTTTCAAAATAGCAGATGATTTTTATGTAAATGAGAGAGAAAACAAAACAGCAGTTATGAGAAAACGAAATACAAGAACCCTCAAAAGGCAGTTGGATGAGCTCAGGAATAAAATTAATGAACAGAAGGAGAACTTTACCAAAGATATAAAAACTACACAAAGGACCAGACAAATTCTGGAGCTAAAGAACTCAATAAATGAGATGAAGAATGGATATATTAATAACTGATACACAATGAAAACTAGTGGCAATGTCAAAACTGCCTATCACTGCCATTTTAGTCATCAGTCTGGCAAGATATACAGACATAAGGAAACTTCACTTAAAAATGCAAATATATAACAATAAATTATAAATTCAAATATTTCTTTAGTTTACCTTTTTAGAAAATGTACAACTGCTCAGCAAGACATTTTATAAAAACTGAAATAAAAGGCTATAAGTAAAGTAGCAATTAAGAATGTTCTTTCATGTAAAAAGATGACAAAACTTTTCACTTACGCATAGAAATTAATCCTTTTGATAGTATAAGTTCATTTCATTCAGAAATATTAGGTATTCTCAAAATAGGAACCCGCAAGTTTTCTATTGCATACAAAACTGTTACTAGGATTTCCAACACAAGGTGTCTCCAGGAAGGGTCACTGGTTACTCATCTATCTGTCTTACTGTTTCTGCAACAAGAAGTTCAGTGCTGATTTCCGTTAGCTGCTTCTTAAAACTGTAAAAATTGCCTGACTTGCTCTAATCTGTATGCTACATCCGGTCTTGCACATTCTCCAATCCTCTCTAGACGCTGTTCTTCACGGTGTTTTGCCCTATTTACTTCAATTTGTCTTCTGATTCTTATTAGTTCTTGTTTCTATCACCCTGCTCTAGTTGTCATTTCTTCACATTCCTTTTGAAGTACTTTGAATTCTATCTCCTGCTGAACTGCATTTTCTTCAGGCCAACACATACATTTTGAAGCTGCTATAAGCTCATCATTCTTCTGTTTTAACCTTCTAGTCTCTCAATTTCAATTTCTTTTATACTTGGGTTTAAAACTCTGGGGAGACTGAGCTCTTCATTGAAATTTCTTTTTGGTATATTTCAGGGTTTCTGAAGTCTGGTTATCTCTTTTTCTAAATCACCCTTTTGCTTCATTACTTCTTGCAAGCTCTGTTGCAAGTCAATGCGTTTGACCCTTCCTTTTCATGCTGAGATTGTCTTCTGCTTTCATCTAATTCCTTCTTTAACTCTAGTATTTTATATTGTGAACACATATGATGATGTGATTCAACCTGCAGTAAAGCTTCTGTCGTAGGTAGTTTTCTTTGGGTATCAGCCAGTTCTCCTTGAAGTTGTCTCACAACTGCCTTATTCCCTCTTACAGTCTTCAATACCATAACTTGTGTTCTAATGGTGTTTTCAATCTTAGGGTTCATTTCAACTGCTTTACTAGACATCCCTTCTTTTTTTCTTAACTGCACTGTATTTTTTTAATATAACGGATCAGCTTTTCGTCTCTTCTCTTTTTCTTCTTTGAGGTTAAATCTATCAGAATCTTTATTCTCCTTAATAGGAAGCTGCTGCTTATCACTTTGTTCACTGCTGCTTTGCTGCCTGTCTCACTCCAACACTGTCACTGTCATCATCAGCACCATCACACATGTTTCCTGACACTTCCCTCTTACTACTTGTCTGCTCCTTCTTTTCGTCAACAGCCATGGGTTCAACCGGCTGGGGAGACTCTTCTTCTTCTCCTGGTGTTCTTTTCCACTAGGATCCTGATCTTACACGCCAACTCATATTTCACACAAGTACAAGGGCTTGTAAAGACATTATGTCGTGGTCCTGCTGACAGGGTCATCCCCTCAAGCCGGTGACAAAGGCGACATTTGCTGGATCCCCAGTTCAGGCTCCACAAGGAGAAAGGATGTGATGGAGGAAAATGGCCATCTCTCCTTCCTTCTCCTCCAGTGTGTATATAATTGAGTAAATTAGATGTACTTCATTATCCATGCAGGCATAAATATATATTTTACTAGAGGTCATGTTTATGTAATCATTAGCTTTCCTACTGTTAGTGAATAGTGTTTTCTTGAAGAAATGTCAAAATTTCTCTGAACCTCCAAAATGTAAAGTATTCCTGATGGTATTTCTTAATTCTAATACTAGGAATTTAATATTATGCTTTTAATATTTTGGTGTCCTATGCATAATTGGTGTCATATAGACCATATTTTTCAGGGAGCTTCTCTGAATAGCCATTGGACCACTTCTAGAAAATATCCAAAAATTTAATGGGGACTTTACCATATTCATGTTTTATTACAATATAAGTATTAGAGAAAATTATGTAAATTTGACAGGTTTTTAAATAAGACTTTTATTAATATGTTTAATCCTTAAAATTTTCAAAAATTCGATTTTTCTAATCTAAGGCTTTTTGAAATCAGAGAATCTATACAGTTAAAATACTGACTTAATTTTTAAAAAAATGATGATCTTATTGGCTGCATTTCTCCAAGTGTTTAGTCTTCACACTCTTGTATATACAATTCAGACTGAAAATATTTATACTTTAATAATGATTTCCAGAAACTGATAAGATTCTCTTAAAACTTAGTTCTCTTTGAATAAATACAGACGAATCTGTATTTATTTATCACACAGTCTAAACGTTACAGTCTAAATTTTAGATAAGTCCTTTTATTAGATTGGACAGCAATTCCTGTCATCACTGAAATGTATTCTGTACAGATGCTCCTCTACCAAGAAATGGGTTCGATTCCAAAAGACTGTTGATCAGCCCCTTTGTCCCCCAGTCCAAGGGACCACAAACAGCATCTCCAGGTGCTGGGCAAACTGAACATGCCTTTGTTTTAATGTGGCTTTGTTTGCACTCATGAGAGGCACTCAGGTGAGCCTATTTTTCAAGCATGACCCACTAAAGGTCCTTCCTCAGAAGAGAAACTCAGCAAGTCTAGTTTGCCACAGAGACACATCAATGGGTAAGGCTGTGTTTCAAGGTATGTGCACACTTCAAGTCTCTGGAGAAGTGCACATGGGCAACTACCAAGGTATCCGAATATGGTCATGAAATCACCTCTCAGTTTGAGCTTATTGATTAAGTGAGCAGGACTTCATTCCCACTTCATTTAAGCTTATCATCCAAAAAAAAAAAAAAAAGGCAAAACAAAATAAGTAAAAACAAAGGCAGAAGTCTGAACACCTAAAGGAAATTAATTCTGAAAATTAATGCTATCTGGGGAGTATAAGAACAAAGAAAAGGCCGCTGTCATGAAACACTGATGCTGAGTTAATGAATAACAATACAGAAAAAGAACTGAGATGAATTTTCATGGGGCTAGAGTGTGGATGAAGAGCAGAAGAAACTAGCTCCTTGAGGCCTTCAGTGTAGGTTTAGTATGTGCACAACTCAGACTGAAATTATTTATACAGTAATAATAATTTCTAGAAACTGATAGGATCCTCTTAAAATTTAATTCTCTTCAATAATTAGGTTAATCTATAGTTTTATTTATCACGCTGCCCACATGCTGCACAGGCAAATTTTATCAGCTCAGAGCAGGAAGCCTAACCTAGGAGAATGGGGAAGGTAAGCAGTGGTGAAAGCAGTGGACAGGGAAACAGAGAAAGGAGTTAGCCAGTGATTGAATGAAGAAAGGTGACTAAGTCAGTGTGACCTAAGCAAGTATAGCAGATTGCACAGAACAGAGAGAAGCAAGGATAGAAACTGCTATTGGTTACTTACTCAAGAACATCTATCACAATATTGCTTGGGTTGCAATGCATCTGATTTGAGATGATCAAAATTAGTCTAGACCAGTGGTTCTCAAACCAGTGGTTTCTGTATATTGGAATAGCCCAACAAGCTTCAGTAAAATACTGATGCATGGACTCCATGACAGAAAGTCCAAATTCTACATTTTAGCCCTAGCTGGTTTGCCTCAGTGGTTAGAGTGTCGTTCTGTGGACTGAAGGGTCCCAGGTTCAATTCCAGATGCTTGGGTTGCTGGCTCAATCCCCAGTAAGGGATGTGCAGGAGACAGCCAATCAACAATTCTCTTTCATCATTGATGTTTCCATTTCCCTTCCTCTCCCTTCCTCTCTAAAATCAATAAAAAATATATATTTTAAAAAAAATCTACATTTTAGTTTAATACACATAAAAGTTGGAACAAAACCATTTAAACTGTTCTCAACTTTGGTTGCAATTTAACAAGATGGTGTGCACCTTAGAAATTGGAAAAGGCAATAAATTAGAGTCTCCTCAGAAAGGAAGGCAGCCCTGCCAACACCTTGCCTTTAGCCCTGTGAGACCCATTTCTGACTTCTGACCTCCGGAGATGTAAGATAATATATTTGTCTGTTATACTGATGCTTATAACTCACCCAGAACCTTCTATTTGGACTTCATCACGAAGGTCGTCTGCAAGGATATCCAGAAGGTTGTTCAGCTGTTTGGTCTAATTACCATATTAGCTCTTTATTACATAGGATATATATATATATATATATATATATATATATATATATATATATATATATATATATATATATTTTTCCTTACAACAAATACATCATGAAGTAGAAATATAATTTGCATGCAGTCTAAAGCTAATAACTGGGAGAAAATCTTGGCTTCCTGAATATTGCGGGGAACTCTTCCACTTTCCTCTGCTCTTAAGTGTCCTTCATAGAAAAGCTGTGCATGATTGGAAGAGCTTTAAAGCCAAAGAGCTCTTGGAGTCTGAGGAAAGCTGTTGGTACCACTTGGCAAGTGCAGGCTAGCTACTCAGCAGGTCTCCCCACAGGGCATTCATCCCACGGATGGCCACCACTTTCCAGAGTTTGCATTTTCAGATATGAGATTTTAGTCAGAGTTCATGAGGCTTTGAGGAACTGATTTATTTTTTTTTTAAGCCCAAGGCACTGAAGGATTTATTAAAAATGTATTGGTTTGACACTGTTTAATATTATATAAGTTTCATGTGTACAATTCTACAATACATCAACATCTGTATATTGCACTGTGTGCTCAGCACCCAAAGTCTACTCTTCAGTCAACATATATTTGACCCCCTTTATCCTTTTCAAAAAAATATGGAATGCTTCACAAATTTATGTGTCATCCCTGAGCACGGGTCATGCTAATCTTTGTATCATTCCAATTTTAGTGTATGTGCTGCTCAAGTGAGTATGAAAGGATTTTTTAAGTGAAAAAATAGTAAGAAAAAATGTAATAATTCTTAGGTGAATCATATACTTTGACCAGTGAAATTATTTGCTTTTTAGAGATAATGATATACATGAATAAGCTATTCATTTGTGAGTAGTACTGATGATAATCTGTCAGTTATATCTGCTTGTTTTTTATACTTCAGTAATTGACATCTCTACCTTCTAATGTCTTTAGATAAAACTTTAAATGTTATTCCTTTGCTCAAAAAATATTTACCTGGTTCTTTCAATGTTGCTATATGCTGAGAACAGAGATATGAGGTAGACATGGTCCTGTCTTATGCAGAGGTTAAAAAACATGTGAGAAATAAAGCATGTATTTGAATAATAGAAAGTTATGTCAGTGTCATTAAAACCTTATGAAAGTACATGAATCATTTCGGGTTTAGGGTATACAGTAGGCAGAATAATAGCTGCCAAAGGCTTCCCACTTCCTAAAACACAGAATCTGCAAATACATTATGTTACATGGCAAAGAGAAATGAAGGCTGTGAATGCCATTAAGATTGCTAATCAATTAGCAATCAGTGGACCCAATGCAACCACAAAGGTCCTTCAATGGGGAAGAAGGAGGCAGAAGAAGAAGAAATAGAAATGACACTGTGAGAAAGGGTCCATGGGACAAGGATAGTTTTGAAGATGGGAGGTGGTCACAAGCCTAGGAACACAAGTGACCCCCAGAAGCTGGAAAAGGCAATGCAATCGAGTCTCCTCAGAAAGGAAGGCAACCCTGCCAACAACACCTTGCCTTTAGCCTCGTGAGACCCATTTCTGACTTCTGACCTCCAGAGCTGTAAGATAATGTATTTGTCTGTCATAAGCCACTAACTTATGTTATTTTCTATAGCAGCAATAACAATTTAATATAGGGGATCAGAAAAACTTTGTGAAGAAATCAGCCTAGAAGTTGGGCCTTAAAGAATTGGAAGACATAGTTGTAATTCTCAATAAATTAAACATAAATATGTAGTTCCTAATGTGTTACAGGATCAGCTAGGTGAGATTTATTTTTCCATCCAATTAAACAAAAAACACAAAAATAAATAATGCAAACTCTTTATACAATTTTTACTAACTTAGTCTAACATAAAAGACAGGTCTTTTATACTCTAATGATATACATAAGAGATGTCAAAATTAATCATTTGAAAAATATGTACTGCTCTGAAAGCATCAAGTGATTACACACATTTTATTCCTAATCTTATAAATTATCCCTTTATCCCACCCATAGCCAGAAACTATTCAAGTTAACATGGCGTATTAAAAGATTTCCAAATTTGGTATTTGTTCCAAGCAATACAAAAAGCCTCAAAGTCCAGAGGAATTAGATAGCTTCAAAGATTAAAAAAAAAAAAGCAAATGTCAATCATATAAAGAGTTGTCAGTGCCCTTGTTTTGTTTATTAGTTAATTATTGTATTATTTTTATTATTATTACCCTACTTTTACTTACCCTGAATATATATGTCTAATATATAACACACACATTTTCTGAATATATGTACATATTTACATATGTACACGCAGATACATATAGGTACAGTAATAGACAGAGATACAGAGATGATATAATACATATGTAATACAGATATGTATCTTAAGTTTTACAATTAGTAGAGCGAATGGGTCATTGATGCAATCAAAAACATTGTGCACAATCCTTTTCTGTCTTGAATAAATTCCTTCACTGATTCAGCTTGACTATGAGGAAAACTATATTTTGCCGCTGTAAGCCAATGTCTGGTACAACGAAGGGTTTTCAGTATTTTTTTAAAGAATGAATGGAAAATATTCCTGTGTAATTTCCATTGAGAGGAAATGGAAGCTGCGTTAACAACACACTTCCCAGTGTATCTCAGCCCACAGACATTGGACAGCAGTGCAAAGTCTAGGAGTAGAAACACGATCAAGAGCCTGCAGTGCCTGCCCCCTTGGCAAGTCCAGGGAGCCTGGGTATGTTTTAGCATAATCGCTCTACTCGGCAGTTTGTGTCAGATGGCAATCTGCCCCAAGCCCTTCCAGAGCAAGATAGAGGCAACAGGTTCAACAAGTAAATATCAAAGGTAATTATTCAGAGTATACCATATGCAAGGAACTTATCAATCCAGTGCCATTAGCAAACAGTCAACTAAGCAAGGCAACTAACTGTCTGGCAGGATTAAAATCAGAATGAGTTGGGGGCCTGGGCCATAAGCCAGGGAAGTTCTGAAGCTCATTTTTCACAGCATGGGAGGGGATACAGAAAAAATTATTTTCCACCACACTTGCAGAAGGTTGTTATTACTCAAAAAAAAGTTTACACGGCGTCTACAATATCTTGGGTGCTATGGCACACATGCAAAAGTTCTAAAAATTGTGCATACCTCTAACCTCATAAATTACTTTGAAGTACTTAATGTCGACTCAAGCTTACATGATGACCACTGAACTGCACAGTGCTTAGAGTTGTTTCTAAAACAGGCTTTTCAGTGCTGGCCCGTGTGGCTCAGTGGGTTGGAGCATCAACCCGTACACCAAGAAGTCGAGGGTTTGATTCTTGGTCAGGTTGCGGGCTTGATCCTCAGTCAGAGTGTGTACAGGAAGTAACTGATCAATGTTTCTCTCTATCTCTCTCCATCTCCTCTCTATCTCTCAAATCAATAAATAAAATAAAAAATAAAATAAAATTCTCAGTCTCTCTTAACATGGGATCTCAAGAACTTGGGGGAGGGGGGCAAGAGTTGATGAACTAAGATGTAAAAGTTACTTTTTATACTAACTTATCATTAGAATATAGAATTTTCTTCAATTATGGACACAGACAAAAACCTACAATCATATTAGCAGGATTTGTGTTTCTGTCACCAGTGGAAACCACAGAAATATTAATCTCATATCATCGTTGTTGAAGTATCTTGTAACGCTGCATGGTCTCCTCACTAGTGTGAAAGCATAAGAGCTAATAGCCCTGCTACTAGATAATATTATGCTATGTATTAAAAATGAATACATATTACTATATCACAATTTATAATATTTTGATAGTAATAGGATATAAATGTTTTCCTTGGTGATCTTATGCATTGCATTCTATGCATTAATCAGCATTATTCTGCAAAGGATCCTCATAGGTTTTCCCAGATGCTAAATGAGTCCATGACACAAAAATATAAGACTACCTTGAGCTAGAACAAGTAATAAATTTACTCAATCAATTTCAAATTCAGTCAAAGTGCATGACTGAGATCATATAGGAAAGGAGAAGGCAATTCAAACTGTTTTTCCTTTAATTCATGTACTCCTCATGCAGCAGACAGCAGAGAAAACAAGACCTTCAAAACACTAGAGCAGGTGATGTGGGAGATACAAGGAAGAAGAAAGTAATGCTGTCTCAAAAGCCGTGCAGAAAAAATAGCTATAAAGATTCCAGGACACAGACAACAGCACTACAAGGTTATTGTTTGATTAAAGAATTAACATTTGCAATTGACCATCATTGAAAATTGTTAGCTAAAGGAGACTTGACATAAGATATTCTTTAGAAAACTAGTGTGGTAGAGCAGTTTGCAAAGTGGTTGGAGGGAGGTTGAGATTATCAAGGAGATACTTACAATAACTCCAACAAGAGATACAAGGGTTGATGGAGTGAAGTGCGAAGAGGGAAACTGAATGGTGCAAAGCTATGTGTTTTATTTTTTTGTTTTTTAAACTATTTTGTTATTGATTTCATTCAGGAATGGAGAGGGAGAAAGATAAAAACATCAATGATGAGAGTTGCCATCATTTATCAGTTGCCTCCAATATACTCCCTACTGGGGATCTAGCCTGCAAATGGGGCATGTACCCTGACTGAGAATCAAACTATGACCTCCTGGTTCATAGATCAACACTCAAACACTGAGCCACACTGGCTGGGCAAAAGGGAACTTCTTTTGAAGAACAAATGTAAACATTTCAGCAAAACAGCAATAAGAAAGTAACTTTACCCGAACACTCCTTCCTCTATTGATCATCAAGTAAATACAGTAGAGTCCTGAGTAGACTGAAAAATTGGTTTTTCTAATAGGAACATAAGATTTATCATTTGATGTTTCAATCACATGTAGATTGAAATGATACCAGGCATGTGGCCAGTATTACCTATTTTTTTTTTCTTCAGGAGTTAAAACTATCACTTGATTTTCATCTCCAGAATTAAGTTTCTAAAGAAACATTCTCAACTGGATTCATAATTCTGATAAAAGCTAGTTGTCAGATTACATATTTTTCATGACTAAATTTTTGTCCTTACTCACAGACTAAATTGATTTAGAGTTCCCAAAAATATTTTGGAAATGTCATTATGTTCTCTGTGACATTATATGGCATTCTTTAACAGCTTTTTAATTGAATTCAATTTGCAATGGGAAATGAAACCGAATTCTCTTTGGGGTTTCTGGAAGATGTGGGAAAGTTCATCTGAGTAAAGAAAGAGAAATGATTCATGACTAAGATGCAGTAATATTGCAGAATCCCATCCCTGAGAGCTCACACTGACACCGCAAGATTAGGGGTCACAGACAAGACATCATTGCTCACAAGAGACAACTCCTCTCTTAAACATGACAATGAACTGATCACTCAATACTAGCTGTGGCTAAAACAACCTCTGAATGCCCAGGATACATGGAGAGATTTGAGTCCTTAATAATGTAAAATAATATTTAAAGAGAGCTGACTATGTATGTTCCAGCCATAGTTCTTAAGTTTTACATAAATAAGCTCAATTAAGCTTCACAACTACCCCTGAGATGTTAATTAATTAACTAGGGGCCTGGTGCACAAAAATTTGTGCACTCGGGAGGTCCATCAGCCCGACCTGTGCCCTCTCGCAGTCTGGGACCCCTCTGGGGATGTCCACCTGCTGGTGTGCCTGGTCAGCCTGGGTGAGGGGTTGATGGCTGTTTAAACACTGGCCAAGCCCCCCAGTGGGAACCCTCACCCCATTGGGGACCCTCACCCCATTGGGGTATGGCCAGGCTAGGTGCAGGCCTGAGGGCCATTTTCAGACTTTCAGGCTGCCCACAGTCCCTTCAGGTTTTGGGTCCCTACTGGGGTACCTGGCCAGCCTGGGTGATGGGCTGATGGCTGTTTGCAGGCTGGCCAAGCTCCCCAGTGGGATCCCTCACCCAATTGGGGTGTGGCCAGCCTGAGTGTAGGCCTGAGGGCCAATTTCAGACTTTCAGGCTGCCCACAGTCCCTTCAGGTTTTGGGTCCCTACTGGG